>SJYC01077742.1:0-14892 GCA_006408675.1 Madoqua kirkii | reverse complement strand
TAAATAAAAATCTGCCATATTACTTTCAGTTCACTGTCTGGAATACAAACAATAAAAACCACCAGAATAAAAACTGCAATTCAAAAAAACTATCCTAAAATAAAGATTTTAAACTACATACTAAAATGGAACACCATATAACTAGAAAATTAACCCAGGACAATCAATACCAAGATGCAAAAGACCAAATAGCTTATAAGAGGATGAAAGCCAGCTTGTATTAAAACTCGAAAGGTGAAGCGGTGAAGCTTTATGTGAGAAGAAACTGGAACAACAGTCAATACACTTTAGGAGAGAAAAAGTGAACCAAGGGTTTACATGCAGCCAAGTGATTTTCCAGGATGAAAGCCACAAAGTAATGTTTCAATGTTCAAAGAACTCAAGGAATACTACTCCCATTACTCCTTTAGGAATCTACCAGAAAACAAGCTTCATAAAAGAACTTCCAACAAACAAAAACTGGAGTGACACGCTCACAGAGCTTTTCTCAACAGAGCTGAGGCTGAAGAGAGACACCAGCATGTGACAATACGCTGTGTGTGGCATCAGAGTGCATGGCTACCGCCAAAGACAAGCAAGACTACCTGAACAGCATCAAAGCACTCCGAAGCCCATCACTCCTAGAAAGATGAACTATCTCGGCATAATGAAAATTGAAATGGATTAAAACACAGTATAAATAGGGTGAAATCCATGAGTTTATAATAATATAAAACCAAACCAACTCTTTGTTTGAAAAGCTGGTACATAAAGGTGAAGGATCAGGCCTTTCTCCCGCATCCCATCACTCTGAGACCAAACAGTAGATGAGGACTCTGTAGAAGTAATCAGATAACGGGATCGGAATATCAACATTTAGAGATGACTTTAAAAGCTATCCTGGGTGGAAGAGGAGGACTCGGATTGAAAAAGGACACAAGGCTTCTGAAGAAACTGGCCAGGTTCTACCCAGAAGCCAAGTAACATAAACGGTGTTTGATTCACTAAGCTTTACATTAATCTTATGTGATTTTCTCTCGTGTTATATTTAACATAAATAAAATTGAGTATTTCCAAAGTTGAGAAATAGGAGATAAAATAAAATCAGAAGAGTTGCAGAGGAAACAGAATGTTTAAACATGGGGATCCATGATAAATGTATTAAAACAAGGAAATGGCATACTTTTAACACAGAAAAACAACTACCTCTTGGACCAAGAGGGAAGGAGGACTCCTACAATATTTAATGTCTTATGTCTTTAAAAAAGAGATCTGAAGGGCAACATGGTGTTTGTTATTTATCAATGGTGAGCGTATGGGTCTGTGATACTATTCTGTTCTTTTTTCTATATGTAAAATAATTTATAACAATTTTTGTCAGAGATTAAGACACACGAAATACAGGGCACTTACATTTTTAATCATCTTAGTTTGTTCATTAATAGCTTCAAGAGGGACATTGGTGGCACCAATCTGCTGCGTGATACCACCTGCTTCACCATCTTGTACATGTGTGTGACGGAGCTGCGATGAGAGAGCAGATTCCAAGTCAAATTTCAAAATGCATAAAGAAGCAAAAGCAGTAAGAAAACAACAGCTTACTTATTGTAAACAGAACTGCCCATGTGTGCTTTAGTTTCTATTAGCTTTTCATAAGGTATCATTCATTTATTCAAAGAGTTATATATCAATGCACACATTTTCTTACCTTATCCAGAATTTTTGTCTTCCCTGTATCCACATGTCCAAGTACACAAATAACAGGAGCTCTCAGCTTCTCTGTATTTACATTTCTACTGTGTTCAAGTCGCCGCTTCTAGGAACAACAACAAAAAACCACACACACAATTAAATATTTCAAACCTTCACTACCATTTTCCTTTAAATTAGTTTGCCTTCGCAAAAGAATGCCACAATCTGCATACAAGCTGTTTGCTGATTTAACTACGTGTAATTCCATTTTACAATGTGAACTTTACAACCTTTGAGCAAGGAGACACTTGTTTAGATTTCAGAGCAGCACTGCTTAATTATGGATTAGAATGATGTAAAATATTTGCTCAAACTTTCTGAACACTTTTGTCATGGTTAATTTAATGAAGTATAATGAATATTTTGTTCACACTTACTATAATAGTAAAACCTAGTCTAACTTATGTTGTTGTTTTTCTGTTGTCTAGTTGCTAAGTCCTGTCCAACTCTTTCTGACCCTATGGACTGTAGGCCACCAGACTCCTCTGTCCATGGGATTTCCCATGCAGGAATACTGGAGCGGATAGCCATTTCCTTCTCCAGGGGATCTTCCCAAACCAGAGATCAAACCTATGTCTCCTGCAGTGCAGGTGGATTCTTTACTGCTAACCCACCAGGGAAGCCCTGTGGCGGAGAGTTCATATAAAAAGAAGTATACTCTAGTATTCAAAAAATTTTCACTTCAAGTTGTTAAAAATATTAAAGCAATATATTTCAAAACTGTATCCAGTGTACAAATGTATACAGCTACTGCAAGCTTCAGCCTAAGACACCCAGATGACACTTCCCACCTTCCTAAGGTAAATCTAAGCATGAGAAAGCCTTTTGAACCACAATGTGTTTACTGAAGCATTTATTCTAAATACGTCAGTTTCTGAGACCCAAACAAAAACACAAGGCAGCAGTTCCTCTTCAAAATGATAGCCTTTCAAGTAAAGCTGGCATGCAAATGAAGGGGGACTTCCACAAAAAGTCTGAAGTAGTGTCATTTACAAAACTATTTTCCATCTAAAAACGAAGTTTGTAAGAACGCTCTCATTTCTAACATCAGACACTGAATCTTCCTATAGAAACTGTAATGAAAAAATATTTTGGAATGCCAAAAGAGAGATGCAGTTGTTTACTAGCAAAGAGCAGTACACAACAGCTTTACAGTATTTATGACTCACACTTTCCCTGGTGGTCTAGTGATTAAGAATCCACCAGTCAATGCAAGGGACAAGGGTTCGATCTCTGCTCCAGGAAGATTCCATGTGTTGTAGAGCAACTAAGACCATGCCCCACAACTACTGAGCTGGGGCTCGAGAGCTCACATGCCACAACTACTTAAGCCCATGTGCCCAGAGCTCCTGCCCACAATGAGAGAAGCCACTGCAAGGAGAAGCCCGTGCACTGCAACGAGAGAGCAGCCCCTGCTGGCTGCAGCTACAGGAACTGTGTGTGCAGCAACGAAGGCCCAGCACAGCCAAAACTAACAAATAAAAATCTTAAAGAAAAGTATGACTCAAAAGCAAACATCATGAGCTTAGTTACAATCTATGAAGAATTACTGGAGTAAAAATATTTCAGTGTAGTGCAGCATATAAGATCAATCAATAAAAATCAACTGCATTTCTTTGTACTAACAATGGAAGATTAGTGACTCCGCTCACTGAGCATCAAAAAAACATATGAGACAATAAATTTAACAAAAGAAAAATAAATCCTATACTCTGGAAACTACAAAACACTGCTGGATGAAGTTTCAAAGGATCTAAATAAATGGAGAGACAGTTATTTCCATGGATTGGCAAATTACGTATTAATAAGATGGTAATTTCCCTAAAATAGATTTACAGATTCAATGCAGTCCCTATCAAAAGTGTGGAAGACTTTTGCAAAAACTAATAAGCTGATTCTAAACTCTGTATGGAAAAGCAACTGACCCAGAAAATTGAAACAATCTAAAAAAGGAGGAACAATGTTGAAAGACTTACATAACCCAACTTCAAAACTTATCATAAAAACTATAGTAATCAAGAAAGTGTGGTACTGACATAAGAAAAGACGTACAGATGAATGAAACAGAACTGAAAGTGCAAAAGCAAACCCTCACAATTCTGGCCATTTGATTTGTCAAAGGCTAGAAGGCAACACAAAGAGGGGAAGAGTCGTCTTTTAAACCAACGGTGCTGGTTATCATTTAAAAAATGACCTAAATCCTTACGTTACACCCTACATAAAAATTATCTTAAAATATATCATAACGATACAAATCTGTAGAAGAAAATCACACAACAAACTATTCAAGATCGTCGTTTCAACAAAGATTTCTTCCATATAACACAAGAATAATAATTTGTGTTCTAGTAAAAGAAAAACTTAATAAATTAATGTTATCAAACTTTAAAATGTATGCATTTCAAAAAGAAACTGCTAAAAATAAAAAGAACTACTCTTACAACACAATAATAAAAAGACAAATTCCAAAATTTAAAAATGAACAAAACTTTGAATAGATACTTCAACAATTAAGACTATAGAAATGGCCAAAAGGCATACAAAGAAATTATTAACATCACAGAAATGCAAATTAAAACCATAGTTAGACACAATGCTTCACATTTCTCGAGAATGGTTATAATGGGAAAGCAGACAATAACAAGTATTAGGATGTAGAAAACTAGAACTCTCAAGTGGTTAAAATCTTTAGAGCCACTTTGAAAATGCAGTTTCTGAAAAAGCTAAACATAAATTTACTACGTGAGTTAGCAATTTCACTCTTTAGTTCAGTTCAGTCTCTCAGTCGTGTCTGACTCTTTGCGACCCCATGAATCGAAGCACACCAGGCCTCTCTGTCCATCACCAACTCCTGGAGTTCACTCAAACTCTTGTCCATCGAGTCGGTGATGCCATCCAGCCATCTCATCCTTTGTCATCCCATTCTCCTCCTGCCCCCAGTCCCTCCCAGCATCAGGGTCTTTTCCAATAAGTCAACTCTTCGCATGAGGTGGCCAAAGTATTGGAGTTTCAGACTCAGCATCAGTCCTTCCAATGAACACTCAGGACTGATCTTTAGGATGGACTGGCTGGATCTCCTTGCAGTCCAAGGGATTCTCAAGAGTCTTCTCCAACATCACAGTTCAAAAGCATCAATTTTTCGGCACTCAGCTTTCTTCACAGTCCAACTCTCATATCCATATGTGACCACTGGAAACACCACAGCCTTGACTAGATGGACCTTTGTTGCCAAAGTAATATCTCTGCTTTTCAATGTGCTATCTAGGTTGGTCATAACTTTCCTTCCAAGGAGTAAGCGTCTTTAAATTTCATGGCTACAATCACCATCTGCAGTGATTCTGGAGCCCCCCAAAATAAAGTCTGACACTGTTTTCACTGTTTCCCCATCTATTTCCCATGAAGTGATGGGACCGGATGCCATGATCTTAGTTTCCTGAATGTTGGGCTTTAAGCCAACATTTTCCACTCTCCTCTTTCACTTTCATCAAGAGGCTCTTTAGTTTGTCCTCACTTTCTGCCATAAGGGTAGTGTCATCTGCAAATCTGAGGTTATTGATATTTCTCCTGGCAATCTTGATTCCAGCTTCTGCTTCTTCTAGCCCAGCATTTCTCATGATGTACTCTGAGTAGAAGTTAAATAAGCTGGGTGACAATATACAGCCTTGATGTACTCCTTTTCCTATTTGGAACCAGTCTGTTGTGCCATGACCAGTTCTAACTGTTGCTTCCTGACCTGCATGTAGATTTCTCAAGAGGTAGGTCAGGTGGTCTGGTATTCCCATCTTTCAGAATTTTCCACAGTTTATTGTGATCCACAAAATCAAAGGCTTTGGCATAGTCAATAAAGCAGAAAAAGTCTGACACTGTTTCCACTGTTTCCCCATCTATTTCCCGTGAAGTGGTGGGACCGGATGCCATGATCTTCGTTTTCTGAACATTGAGCTTTAAGCCAATTTTTTCACTCTCCTCTTTCACTTTCATCAAGAGGCTCTTTAGTTCCTCTTCCCTTTCTGCCATAATGGTGGTATCATCTGCATATCTGAGTTTATTGATATTTCTCCCGGCAATCTTGATTCCAGCTTGTGTTTCTTCCAGTCCAGAGTTTCTCATGATGTACTCTGCATAGGAGTTAAATAAGCAGGGTGACAATATACAGCCTTGACGTACTCCTTTTCCTATTTGGAACCAGTCTGTTGTTCCATGTCCAATTCTAACTGTTGCTTCTTGACCTGCATACAGATTTCTCAAGAGGCAGGTCAGGTGGTCTGGTATGCCCATCTCTTTCAGAATTTTCCACAGTTTGCTCTTGGAAATGGAAATAACAACTGAAACAGGGTAGATAGCCAGTGTTTGTCTCATGTAAAGATCTCAAGGGAATAATCATGGCAAGGACAAAGAGAGGCAAAAACCATGTCTGAGTAAAAGATAAGGGAGACACTAAACATGTGCAGAAAAGCTCCTTGGAGTAAAAAGGAGATGATGCAAGGCCATAATGAATCTTGCTCCTCCCAGAAGCCTTCACTTTAAGATCCATCTTGGCTGAGGGGTGTGTACGCACCTCATGGGAGGGTCCCAGGTAAGTCAAGTGTGGAAAAAGAAACCAGATAATTGGCCTCAAGGAAGACAAAGACCTGGAAGAACTGACCTGTGTAAATGACTTACCCCGCTTTACTGTGCTCCTCCTCACTAGGGGGGATGCCCACAGCCTTTCTCTCTTGGTGTGCATCTCTGCCTTGCTTCTATCTCAACTAAACGGATTGTTTCTCTACGTGCTCTCCCACTTGTCGCTGTGCTACATCTGTAATGATAAACTTTGTACCTGCATTTACAGTTTCTGCACCTGGGATAAATGCATTTTTCACTGAGGACAAAGAGCCAGGGCAAGTTAGCCTCTAGCCTCTAGCCCTTGGTGGTTCAGTGGCTAGGAGTCCTAGTTTTCAGGCAGGCTACACAGGTTCAACTCCTGAGTAGGGAATTAAGATCTTGCTTCATGCCACCATTCTCTGCTATCTCACCGAGGTCAGGGCCGCTCTGGACTCAGACCTCAGAGATCAGAGGCCTTGGTGCAAACCCAGCCTTTGTAGGGAACCCCCTGGGCACAGTGGCTCTGATAGCAATGACAGTAAGCCCCTGGGTGGGTGAGGGGCACAGATCAGCTTGTTTAGTGAAGGGCCTCCTTCCTGCCCCCTCCCTTCATCAAGTCCAGCCTCTTTAGAGGATAAGGAAGAGATGAGGAGTCCAGAAGCAGACACAGTGCAGGAGGAAAAGCACCAGCTTTGGAGCCAGAGAGAACTGGAGACAAAGTCCACCTGTGTGACTTTGAGTAATTTATGGAGCCTCTCTGGGTCTCAATTTCTTCAGTAGTAAAAGAATGAAAACACTTTTAAAAATATGCATAAAATATCTCACACAGTATCTGGCATGTACTAAGTAACAAGGCTTGCCCAGAGAATTAGTGGCAGAGTCAGGCCTAGAGGCCAATCCCTGAACCCACTCCATGCCCTAGCCTTGCCTCTCTGATCTCCTCGCCAGCCACCAGGACTGCTGCAGCCTGAGTCCACGGGGGAACTGCCAGGAATGCTCTCCACCTCGGGAGTCAGCTTATAAGCCTGCCTCTCTCTGAGGTCTGAAGACAGTGACTTCAGTCTTCCTCTGGGCTGGGAGCAGCTCTCAACCTGCAGGGGAGGGCTCCCCAGGGGCAGTGCTCCACTAGGCCCCAGGAAGCTGTGGGGAATATGCCAACAGGAGCCTGTCCTAGTGGTTGCTCCCCAGAGCCACCACCCCACAGACCCAGCTCTCAACAGCTCTGCCCTCAGAGTCAGCACGGAAGAGGGGCCCTTTCAGAGAGCTCCACCTGGAGACCCCAAGCCTCGGCCAAGCTTGAGAGGACTCTGCAGGGGCCCAAGTTACAGCTGGGGTGACCCCACTGCCCGCTGGGAAGCCTCCTTCTACCTCTCCAACCTGTGTATAACTCTTTCATCTCTGAATGCAAGCCACTGAAAGGCATTTATCTCCTTCCTTCATTTGCCCAACCACTAGAGGATGGAGATCATCCATCTTTAGTGTGATCGCCAGCCCCTGGCACAGAGCTAGGACTCACGGAGCTCTGAACATGGTATTGAGTTGAGGGGAGAGATGCTGAGTTGAATTCTTTGGAGGTTCTAGGTTGTACATGCTCAGTTGCTTCTGCCCTGTCTTTTTGTGACCCTATTGCCTGTAGCCCACTAGGCTCCTCTGTCCATGAGAGTCTCCAGACAAGAATACTGGAGTGGGTTGCCGTGCCCTCCTCCAGGGAATCTTCCCTACTCAGGGACTAGGGATTCTCAAAGGCGCCCAAATGAGTAAGGATCAAAATGAATAAGGAGAGAGTGCAAGACATTTGAGCTCTTCAAGCTATACTTTGATCCACCTGCTCAGATAGATTTCAGTACTTTAAAGAAAAAGCAACATGGATGCAATTATTCAAGGAAAAGTGTATTGTTCAATGTTCATGTTGAACATTTATTATAAATAATAAATGTTCAACATGAAATATATTTCAAAAAATATACAAAAAGTACAAAATGTACAAAAAGGAAATGAAGTTCTGCTTCCTTCATTCATATAAATTCTGCTTATGTATATATGTATATAATGAACACAGACAGTGCTTATTTAGGCAAAATATGCATATAATGTCACTGTTAATATTTTAGCATGTAGGCTAACAGTCATTTGCTAAGTAGAGAGGGTTTTTTTTTTTTTTTCCCAAAATTGTACATTTAGACACATTTCCTAATCTGAAGTCAGCCCTTCAAGGTTCTTAGTTATGTACCTCCTGGGGCAAAAACAGAAGGAAGATTTCTGCAATTAGGAATCCAGCTTCCTTTGGGTTTTGAACTGCAGACCTACAGTGGCTCCATGGGTTTGTGGCTGGGGTCAGAGGACAGGGGACATCAGGCACTTACAGGTAAGGGAGCGACAAGTCGGGAAGATGGCCTCCCGGAAAGGAGGAAAGGGAGTTCCTAGTTATTTATTTAACACCATATGTGCGCCAGCCCTGCCCCCCATCCCTTTTCCTCACGTCTCATCTTGTTCAGACTCTGTTGGTTGGTCCCAGCACCTTTCTAACTGACCCTGTCAACACAGTGCTCTGAGCAGACACTGCTGGTTATTACAGTTGACACCTGAGTTGCAGACTCTTTCAGTGTATTGCCTCTTTCAGTGCTCACAGCAGCCCATTATTAAAGTAGTGGTCTCATTTTACCATGAGGAAGTCAAGGCTCAGAGTGATTAGGTCACTTCCCCCAAAGTATTAGGTAAAAGTGTAGAGCCAAGATTCAAACGCAGCCTATCAGAATCCAAGCCAGAGCCCCCTCATCTCTCCTCAGGTCTGAACACCTCCAGCAGCGCAGTTTCCTGGGAGCTCCAGGGTGCTTTGGCAAGATCCCCTTCCTATGTGGCTGTGGTCTAGTTGCTAAGTCGTGTCTGGCTCTTGCAACCCCATGGACTGTAACACACCAGGCTCCTCTGCCCATGTGAATTTCCAGACAAGAGTACTGGAGTGGGTTGCCCTTTCCTTCTCTAGAGGATCTTCCTGACCCAGGGATAGAACCCAGGTCTCCTGCATTTCAGACAGATTCTTTACTGACTGAGCTACCAGAGAAACCCCATTCCTGGTATCCATTCCTATACTCCTCGATTAACCCCAGGTCTAGCCCTGGGGAGTCAGGCATCTGTAAGTCATGCTCCTCACGCTGAAGCTGCCAAGGAGTCTCTCCCACCCCCATCACTACTGTCTGCCCTCCTCCTACCCTGAAGGATCAGGAAGCTGTGCAGAAAACACAGACAAGCTGGGGATGCCCCTCCAGACCTATTCCAGAGCTGCCACATCTTTTTCTTGACCTCTTGCCTGGCCTGGAGCCAATCAGCCTGAGAAGGTAGGGAAGGAGGCCCTTGGGAACTTTCCAGTGATACCTAAGGGAAATACCTCAGCTTTAAAGGAAATTTCCCAAAGAAAGAGTTCAGTCAAATGACCTTTATTTAGGAAAATCCATTTCCTTGCCTTTCCAGCTCCTGTGTGAAAGTGTTAGTTGTTCAGTCGTGTCTGACTCTTTGCTACCCCATGAACTGTAGCCGCCAGGCTGCTCTGTCCCTGGGGATTTTCCAGGCAAGAATACTGGAGTGGGTTGCCATGCCCTCTTCTAGGGAATCTTCCTGACCCAGGGATTGAACCCACACCTCCTGTGTCTCCTGCATGGTAGGCAGATTTTTTTACCCGCTGAGCCATTGTTGCTGCTGCTGCTAAGCCATTAGGGAAGCCTAAAAGGCAAATGAGATATCAGGGAAAGATATTTGCATGTGACAGATGAGGAGGTAATATCCTTTTTATTGACTTTTCAAACCAGTCAGAAGCTGAGTATCCAAGTAGATAAGAGACAGAGTTGAATAGACAATTCACACAATAAGTTACAAATTACCAATAAACATATGAATATACACTCAACTTCATAATCAATCAAACAATTTAAACTAAAGAGAGATAATATTTTTTGAATTTTCTTATTAGCTAAGATGAAAAAGTTTTTAAATGCCTAGGGTGGGCATGGATGTGCAGAAACATACTCCTGGATGGGAATATAAATTAGAATACACTTTAGAAGAGCAGATGGGCAGTTTATTGCAAAATTCTTTCTTCACTTTGACTCAGAAATGCTATCCAATAATTTATCTGGGGAAACAATTCAAAAAGAAATTCAAGATGTAAAAGAATTTTCACAATAGAGCCAACTGTAAGAGTTAAAAACTTGGATATTTTAATTTTAATGTTAAATATTGATAGAGTATGATAAATAACATTAGGTTATTTCCAAACAATGTAGCATTTTTCAGGCATTAAAGTTTATGTCAGGAGCTCCCCTGGTGGTTCAGTGGCTAGGACTCCATGCTGCCAAGTAAGGAGACCCAAGTTCAATCCGTAGTCAGGCAATTAGATCCCACATGGTGCAACTGAAAGATTCTGTGTCCCACACCTAAGACCTGGAGTAGCCAAATAAATTTTTTTTTAAAGTTATATCAGCAAAGAGTGTTTGTTGATATGGGGAAGTATGTGTATTATTGCATTTTAAAAATATAATAAAACATTACGACAGCATAAGCTTATTTTTGTTATCGGTCGAAAAATCTAAAATATTCCTAGCGTCTAGATCTGAGTAGAGCTATTGTGAGAGCTGGGGGGATTTTGTTGGCTTTTCTGTTTTCCAAATTTTCTTTCTTGAGTATCCTGACTTTTAAAATAAGAAAAATCTTCCCAATTAAAAAAAAATTAACCCCAAACTATAAAACTCTTAGAGGAAAACATAGGCAAAACACTCTCTGACATAAATCAGAGCAGGATCCTCTATGACCCACCTCCTAGAGTAATGGAAATAAAAGCAAAAATAAACAAATGGGACCTAATTAAACTTAAAAGCTTTTGCACAATGAAGAAAGCTATAAACATGGTCAAAAGACAGCCTTCAGAATGGGAAAAAATAATAGCAAATGAAGCAACTGACAAAGAATTAATCTCAAAAATATACAAGCAGCTCAGGCAGCTCAATTCGAGAAAAATAAACAACCCAATAAAAAAATAGGTCAAAGAACTAAACAGACATTTCTCCAAAGACATACAGATGGCTAACAAACACATGAAAAGGTACTCAACATCACTTATTATCAGAGAAATGCAAATCAAATCCACAATGAGGTACCATTTCACGCCCGTCACAATGGCTGCTATCAAAAAGTCTACAAACAATAAATTCTGGAGAGGGTGCTGAGAAAAGGGAACTCTCTTACACTGTTGGTGGGAATGCAAACTAGTATAACCAAAACTAGTATAGCCACTTAAAAACTGGAAAAGAACTGCCATACAACCCGGCATCCCACTACTGGGCATATACAACAAGGAAACCAGAACTGAAAGAGACACGTGTACCCCAATGTTGATTGAGCACTGTTTACAATAGCCTGGACACAGAAGCAACCTAGATGTCCATCGGCAGACAAATGGATAGCTGCTATCAAAAAGTCTACAAACAATAAATTCTGGAGAGGGTGCTGAGAAAAGGGAACTCTCTTACACTGTTGGTGGGAATGCAAACTAGTATAACCAAAACTAGTATAGCCACTTAAAAACTGGAAAAGAACTGCCATACAACCCGGCATCCCACTACTGGGCATATACAACAAGGAAACCAGAACTGAAAGAGACACGTGTACCCCAATGTTGATTGAGCACTGTTTACAATAGCCCGGACACAGAAGCAACCTAGATGTCCATCGGCAGACAAATGGATAAGAAAGTTGTGGTACATATACACAATGGAATATTACTCAGCTATTAAAAAGAATGCATTTGAATCAGTTCTAATGAGATGGATGAAACTGGAACCTATTATACAGAATGAAGTCAGTCAGAAAGAAAAACACTAATACAGTATGTTAATGCATATATATGGAATTTAATAAGATCATAATGATGACCGTATATGAGAGACAGCAAAAGAGAAATAGATGGAAAGAACAGACTTTTGGACTCTGTGGGAGAAGGTGAAGGTGGAATGGTTTGAGAGACTAGCATTGAAACATGCATAATTACCATAAGTGAAGTAGATCGCCAGTCCAGGTTCGATGCATGAGATAGGGCGCTCAGGGCTGGTGTACTGGGATGACCCTGAGGGATGGGATGGGGATGGAGGTGGGAGGGGGGTTCAGGATGGGGGACATCATGTACACCCATGGCTGATTCATGTCAATGTATGGCAAAAACCACTACAATATTATAAAGTAATTAGCCTCCAATTAATTAATTTTTTAAAATTAATAGAACATTTTAAGAAAAAGTCCTATTCCAGCCTCTCATACTCTTACCCTTCAGGATGAATCAGCATGTGGCTGCTCAACAGTGGTCAGGGTCCTGGGCTGGAAACGGATCAGCCTTAGACTGGTCAAGGCCCTTTGCATCCCAGAGGGTCTTCAAGCCCAGGTTCTTGGGGACGTAGCAAGAGCTTGGAGAGCTGGAGAAGACAAGCTTTCAGGAAGAGCAGACACCAGCTCTGCTGCACACTCTAATGGGAACCAGCCCTGTGGCCCAAAGCTGCTGACGGGAGAGGGGCTGGCTGCTGACTCATCCTATGTCTCTATGAGCCCAGGAAATTCTTTCACTGGATCTGTGGGTGGAAATTGGGATTTGAATTTCAATGAGATTTTTAAAAATTACATCTTGATTATCACTAACCTCTGTCTGAAATATAACATCTCATTTGATTATGAGTGCAAGCAATAAACCTCAGCAATACTAACAAGATCTGTGGCTTTGTCATTAATACAGATCATAGATATTTTCTCAGTACATTGTTATTCCTTGCAAGTGTCTCAAGATACAATTTATACTCATTATTCATTTCAAAATTTTTGCAGTTATTATGCTAGATAAGAAAACATTTATTATATTACATACATTAAAAATAACTTTTATAATCATATATTGGTATAATTGATTTCCTTTATAATCCTCTGTATTTTAGTTTACCTCTTTAAAAACATCATTCTGAGAAGGGGCCATAATCTTCACCGGACTACCAAAGGGGCTGTACCTCAAGAAAGGTGATGATCCCCTGCTATAAGCCCACGGCTTTGAGACAGAAGGAAGGGAGACTCTTCTAGTCAGACTGATTCTTCCTACTCCCCCTTACTGGCTCATAAAGGCAGCCAGGCTTCTAATAGTTCCACTGGAACACTGTGATCTGCTACTGATTGACCTTGAACCCCTATAAAACACTTTCCCAAATAGCCCAGACTGAAGGTGAGTATCCCTCATTCACGGGTGACATTCTCAACAGTAAGTTAAATCAGCAATAATGACATAATTCAAGATGCTGCAAATACAGGTCAGGTTCCAGAGAGTGAGCATGTGTGTGGAGCATGTGTGTATGTGTGCGTGTGCGTGTGTGTGTCTGCCTGTCTGTCTGTCTTAGCCTTGTGAGGATAAGTCCCATTTTGTAGAGGAAAAGAGTGAGGTCCAAAAAGGTAAAGTGACATGCCCAATTCTCATTTAGTAAGTAGCAGAGGTGGGATTTGAACCTAAACTTTTTGACTCCATATCCAGCAGCCCTCTAGTTCTTTTGCTCTCATCTTACTCTACCCATACACTGGGATTCATGACTATAGCAAATGTAAGCTCTGGCTTTGTCTTGGCCTTTCCAAGGTTGAAGCCCTGCCTCTACTTTAAATTCAAAGAACATTCTAGAGTTGGTCTTCATCTGTGTCAGAAATTCCATCTGTGGAGTCTAATACCTGCTGTTTTTCCCAGCCAGCTTCTCTTCTTTCGTTTCTTTGGGGAACTGCTTCTTCCCATTCCACATGTCCCAAAGAAATTGTCCATCCCAATGCCCTACAGCCAAGGATGGGCGTCTGACCCAAGCTTGGCCAATCAGATGCTCTCTCTGGGGAATCTTGTGCAGGGGGACTAACTGATGGGAAGCTGATGACCATTCCGAGGCCAGCACCCCAAACCACTGAGCTCCAGATCACACCTGTGCTCTCTGGTTCTGATTCATCTCAAGGCTGATTTCATTATTTTCTTTTGCTTTAATTACACAGTAAACTCCCAATGCCTTTTCCCCTTTAAGTTAGCACGAGGACTGGAAAATGTCAGTTTTCATTCTAATCCCAAAGAAAGGCAATGCCAAAGAATGCTCAAACTACTGCATAATTGCACTCATCTCACATGCTAGTAAAGTAATATTTAAAATTCTCCAAGCCAGGCTTCAGCAATACATGAACCGTGAACTTCCAGATGTTCAAGCTGGTTTTAGAAAAGGCAGAGGAACCAGAGATCAAATTGCCAACATCCGCTGGATCATCGAAAAAGCAAGAGAGTTCAGAAAATTTCTGCTTTATTGATTATGCGAAAGCCTTTGACTGTGTGGATCACAATAAACTGTGGAAAATTCTGAAAGAGATGGGAATACCACACCACCTGACTTGCCTCTTGAGAAACCTGTATGCAGGTCAGGAAGCAACAGTTAGAACTGGACATGGAACAACAGACTGGTTCCAAATAGGAAAAGGAGTACGTCAAGGCTGTATACTGTCACCCTGCTTATTTAACTTATATGCAGAGTACATCATGAGAAA
>SJYC01077741.1:0-28179 GCA_006408675.1 Madoqua kirkii | reverse complement strand
CTCTTGATGAATGTGAAAGAGCAGAGTGAAAAAGTTGGGCTTAGAGCTCAGTTCAGTTCAGTTCAGTTCAGTTGCTCAGTTGTGTCCGATTGTTCGCAACCCCATGAATCGCACCACACCAGTACTCCCTGTCCATCACCAACCTCCAGAGTTCACTCAGACTCACGTCCATGATGCCATCCAGCCATCTCATCCTTGGTCGTCCCCTTCTCCTCCTGCCCCCAATCCCTCCCAGCCTCAGAGTCTTTTCCAATGAGTCAACTCTTCGCATAAGATGGCCAAAGTACTGAAGTTTCAGCTCTAGCATCATTCCTTCCAAAGAAATCCCAGGGCTAACCTCCTTCAGAATGGACTGGTTGGATCTCCTTGCAGTCCAAGGGACTCTCAAGAGTCTTCTCCAACACCACAGTTCAAAAACATCAGTTCTTCAGCGGTCAGCTCAACATTCAGAAAACGAAGATCATGGCATCTGGTCCCATCACTTCATGGGAAATAGATTGGGAAACAGTAGAAACAGTGTCAGACTTTATTTTTCTGGGCTCCAAAATCACTGCAGATGGTGACGGCAGCCATGAAATTAAAAGACGCTTACTCCTTGGAAGAAAAGTTATGACCAACCTAGATAGCATATTCAAAAGCAGAGATATTACTTTGCCGACTAAGGTCCGTCTAGTCAAGGCTATGGTTTTTCCTGTGGTCATGTATGGATGTGAGAGTTGGAGTGTGAAGAAGGCTGATGCCGAAGAATTGATGCTTGTGAACTGTGGTGTTGGAGAAGACGCTGCAAGGAGATCCAACCAGTTCATTCTGAAGGAGATTAGCCCTGGGATTTCTTTGCAAGGAATAATGCTAAAGCTGAAACTCCAGTATTTTGGCTACCTCATGGGAAGAGTTGACTCATTGGAAAAGACTGATGCTGGGAGGGATTGGGGGCAGGAGGAGAAGGGGACGACAGAGGATGAGATGGCTGGATGGCATCACGGACTCCATGGACGTTGAGTCTGAGTGAACTCTGAGAGATGATAATGAACAGGTAGGCTTGGTGTGCTGCGATTCATGGGGTTGCAAGGAGTTGGACACGACTGAGCGACTGACCTGAACTGATATTTATTGCCATGGAAAAATATTCACAACATATTGTTTCAACAGCAAGTTAAAAACTGTTTATCAGAATGATTCCAACGTTGTAAGAGAAAATTCAGCTATGTGCCTGCTAAGTTGCTTTAGTCATGTCTGATTTTGTGCAGCCCCATAGACGGCAGCCCACCACGCTATCCCGTCCCTGGGATTCTCCAGGCAAGAACACTGGAGTGGTTTGCCATTTCCTCTCCAATGCATGAAAGTGAAAAGTGAAAGTGAATCTATGTGCCTGCTAAGTTGCTTTAGTCATGTCTGATTTTGTGCAGCCCCATAGACGGCAGCCCACCACGCTATCCCGTCCCTGGGATTCTCCAGGCAAGAACACTGGAGTGGTTTGCCATTTCCTCTCCAATGCATGAAAGTGAAAAGTGAAAGTGAAGTCACTCAGTCATGTCCGACTCTTCGTGACCCCATGGACTGCAGCCCAGCAGGCTCCTCCATCCATGGGATTTTCTAGCCAAGAATACTGGAGTGGGGTGGCATTGCCCTCCTCGCAACTATGTGCATAGTAATGTCTAAATCGATGTATGTCACCGTGTTAACAGGGGACAGCTTGGATAGCACTGGAATGCACACCACGTAAGTAACCCTTTCAATAGTTAAACTGGTGAAGACATGTGAGACTGACTCAGGACTCACTGATACTAAATTTTATTGTTTAATATTTTTCTGTAATTTACTGTATAAGAGCCTAAGATCTGAAAGTACTAGCAATACACAGTATACTGAGGTCGACAACTTTATTTACTAAATAACTTCCAACTACATATTAGAGGGAAGTGTGATGAGAGTGTATCTTTAGATACAGCTGGATAAAGTTTCTTAAGAGAAAGGACTGAACTGTTTGTTTTGTGATTCTAGGGGTTAAGAAGGTGAAATAGGAATTTGGCGGAGAAATTAAACTGGATATCAGGAATTCTGTGCAACAGTCATCTCCAGACAGCAATTTCGTATCGTGGAGACGCGGCCGAGACGAGAGTAGTAGTAGGACGAGATGGAGGGAAATGGTCCTAAATGAGTCCCACTGCGCCTCAGAGTTAGTTTTGTTTAAGTACAAGAGCATTCTCAGTCATCAGAAGCCCTCTCCTACGACAATTCATTTTTTAGTCAAATAAATGAGATAAATAATGTCAGATGCTTTAAAATCTAGCAGCATCACACAAGATGAATGTGAATAGAGAGGCAGGATGCATAATTAGATCTTTATGGTAGTATTTTGAGTATGAAAGTGTTAAGAATCTTAACCAAGGTCACTTCAGTGGGAATGGAACAGAAACGACATAAATAAATTATAAGATTGGAAGTAATATAGGATTTCTGTGTGGTTTATACCTCACTGAGGAAAATCACAAAACTGAACTAGTTGTTTGATACACTTATTATACTGCAATTATTTTGCCATTTTTATTATATATTGTCATTGTACTATACATAACTTTTTATTCATCACATCTTTACTTTGAACTTCCCAAAGACTCACTTTTGGGCTAGCTCTCAGTGTGGAGTAGTTTTGTTGGTAGTGTCGATACAAATTTTTCAAAATAATTTACTGTGGCTACAAAATCAAGTGTACATAAAATTAAGATATGGCTCTAATTTAAGTCATGTTAATATTTCCCTGCCTAACATAAAGCTCATTATACCTCACTGAGGAAAATCACAAAACTGAACTAGTTGTTTGATACACTTATTATACTGCAATTATTTTGCCATTTTTATTATATATTGTCATTGTACTATACATAACTTTTTATTCATCACATCTTTACTTTGAACTTCCCAAAGACTCACTTTTGGGCTAGCTCTCAGTGTGGAGTAGTTTTGTTGGTAGTGTCGATACAAATTTTTCAAAATAATTTACTGTGGCTACAAAATCAAGTGTACATAAAATTAAGATATGGCTCTAATTTAAGTCATGTTAATATTTCCCTGCCTAACATAAAGCTCAGACCTTCAAGGAGCACATTTATTTATTTCACTTTATATTTGTATTTCCTGGATATGATGTGTTATTTGCAAAATAACTACAATTGTTTAAGTAAAGTAATATTTTGGCTCTTTAGGGATATTTTTCAAAGACCTCTAACTGATGCAAAACTTGAGTATCTAATATGAGTTAAAGGAAATGATTTCCTTAATATCTCAGGCAGTCTGCATGGGAATTCATCTTTATCAGTAGGCAGTCTGTTGAACACCATAAAAGCTGAGTATTATTCACTCTGAAAGCTTTGAGGGAACACTATATGTCACCTCACTGCTTTTTAATAGACTTAAACATAGGACTTAAGTGTGTGAGAACAAGAATTGCTAGACTGCAAGATTTCTCATACATTCAGAATTTGTAATCATGAAAATCACATTTAAAATAGACACTGCTTTTTACCCCTCCTATCAATAAAGAAATATAAAGAAATCCACTTTATATCATATTATATAGTGTGTTGTCACAAATATTAGAATTTTTATACTTGAAAATTACATTGGCTATTGTTTTGTTGTAAAGATGAAGTTAAACCAATTTATTAAAAGACAAATCTGAGGTAAATAAGCTATTTGAATAACTTATCATAACTTTCTTTATGAAAGTTGTCAAGTTATATAGTTTTCGAAAGTGACTCAAAAACATAGTATGCAAACTATAGTTCTCTATTGACTTGAGAATACTTTACTTTGCAATTTCTTTTCTTATTCTTAATTAGACATTGGAGAAGAAACTTTCCAGTATTTACTTCAACTCTCCTCTTTCTTTAGGTTGGTGATTCTGAAACTTTCCTGTATATGAGAATCACTAAAGGAGCTTATAAAAATCCCAATACCCAGGCCTCACTTCATGTGAATTAAGTGAAAATGTATGGAGATGAGACATAAGAATTGTAGTTTTTCTTCTTAGATGGTTCCAATATAAGATTTTAAGCCATGCTCTATATCCTGACGGAGAAGGCAATGGCAACCTACTCCAGTACTCTTGCTTGGAAAATCCCATAGGCAGAAGAGCCTGGTAGGCTTCAGTCCATGGGGTCACTAAGAGTTGGACACGACTGAGCATCTTCACTTTCATTTTTCATTTTCATGCATAAGAGTTGGACACTACTGAGCATCTTCACTTTCATTTTTCATTTTCATACACTGCAGAAGGAAATGGCCACCCACTCCAGTATTTTTGCCTGGAGATACCCAGGGACAGGGGAGCCTGGTGGGCTGCCATCTATGGGGTCGCACAGAGTTGGACATGACTAAAGTGACAGCAGCAGCAGCAGCAACAGCTAGATTCTGAATTTCCTCTTTCTCAGGTGAAATGTGTTATAAGAAAATATCAAATGCTTGGTATAAAATTAAATGTCTAATTTCCATATTCAAGTAAAGTGTCAAAAGCTCTGAACCTTTTTGCCAGCTGCTCTTGTTCTCACATTCTTCATCTGCTTCATCCTAAGGCAGACTTCTTGCTATGAATTTTTCACTCTTAAGACATCTGAGATAAGAAGACACATAGTCCACCTTTCTTTAACAGAAAATTATCTGTGTGTTGCATTTCAATTACGCTTTTCAAGAACTGATTCTATCTAAATAAATAAATAAAATAATTAGTAATTAATGCTGACTTGAGGCTGGAAAACTTGATTGCAAATGCATTTAATTTTAAACATGTAGCAACTGAAATAAATGGCAGATATTCACCACCCTTAAAATATCTATAGATCAAACACCAGATTACCGATAACTCTACTTTCTGTGAATACATACTTTTGTGCTCAGACTTTGAATGAAAATGCAAGCCATTAAAAAAAGGTGGAGTGAATATCATATATGCTAATTCAATTGTTAACCTTTAATTTTATGAGCAAACATGCACAAGTGAATTTAGTAGTAGAAATAACAAAATCTGTTCAAAATAAAACATTTCCTAGGTGCCTGACCATGTACTCAAGGGCTTCACATTTATCAACACACTTACGTTTAAGACAATAATTATATCCATATTATAGGTGAAGAAACTGATGTTTACAGACTTTAAATAGCTTGTCTCTAAGTTCTTCGGCAGATTTAGAATCTAAATTTGATTGTATATAATTCTAAAAGTTCTTCTATGTAATCACCATCCTATACTAACCATTAAATAAGATTGCCAACTTAACATGAAAAAGAGTTTATGAGTATAAATTGAGGTTAATGCAAAAGGTGGAAAAAGTATAAGGCTTGTAACATTCTCTGCAATTTTATATCTTTCTCTCTGAGGCATAAATACATTTATTAAACATGTAGTAATCATCTATTCATAAGCACACTGTTCAATTCTAAGAAAACAGATGACTTACAGGGCCTACCCTCAGGGAGTTTAAAATTGTGAGGGAGATGACAATTTGAAACATCAACTTTTGATTTATGGATCGTTTGGTGTAATGTAAAAAGAAATGCAATTCAGATTGCATAGTTGACATACCTTGAACAGTTAAAGAGTCACCTAGTTCATTAGGACCTGGTAGAAGAGGAAAACGTGTATAATTTGTTATTCAATCACTAAGTTGTGTCTGACTCTTCGTGACCCAAAGAACTGCAGCTTGCTAGGATTCCCTGTCCTACACTGTCTCCTGGAGTTTGCTCAAACATGTTCATCAAGTCCGTGATGCCATCTAACCATCTCATTCTCTGTTACCCTCTTCTCCTTTTGCCTTCAATCTTTCCCAGGATCAGGGTCATTTACAATGGGTTGGCTTTTTGCATCAGGTAGCCAAAGTATTGGAGCTTCAGCTTCAGCATCAGTCCTTCTAATGAATATTCAGGGGAGTATTTCCTTTAGGTCTAACTGGTTTGATCTCCTTGCAGTCCAAGGGACTCTCAAGAGTCTTGTCAAGTACCACAGTTCTAAAGCATCAGTTCCTTAGTGCTCAGGCTTCTTAACGGTCTAACTCTCACATCCATACATGACTACTCGATAAAACATAGTTTTGACTATGCAGATCTTCGTTGGCAAAGTGATGCGTTTGTTTTTTAGTATGCTGTCTGGGTTTGTCATGGTGTTCTTCCTAGGAGTAAGCATCTTTTAATTTCCTGGCTACAGTCACCATTGCAGTGATTTTGGAAGTCAAGAAAACAAAATCTATCACTGTTTTCACTTTTTCCCCATCTATTTGCCAGGAAGTAATGTGATTGGATGCCATGATTTAATTTTTTGAATATTGAGTTTTAAGTCAGCTTTTCACTCTCCTCTTTCACTTTCATCAAGAGGCTCTTTAGTTCCTCCTCACTTTTTGCCATTAGAGTGGTATCATCTGCATAGCTGAGGTTGTTGATATGTCTCCAGACAGTCTTGATTCCAGCTTGTGTTTCATACAGCCCAGTATTGCTCAAAATGTACACTGCATATAAGTTAAATAAACTGAGTGACAATATACAGCTTTGACATACTCCTTTCCCGATTTGGACTCGGTCTGTTTTTCTATATCTGGTTCTAGCGGTTATTTCTTGACCTGCATACAGGTTTCTCAAGAGGCAGGTAAGGTTTTCTGGTATTCTCTTCTCTTTAAGAATTTTCCACAGTTTGTTGTGATCTACAGGGTCCAAGGCTTTAGTGCAGTCAATGAAGAAGAATTACATATTTTTCTAGAATTCCCTTGCTTTATGATCCAACAGATGTTGTTAATTTGATCTCTGGTTCCTCTGTCTTTTCTTTCTTTTCTTAAATTTTTTGTTTAATGCTTTATTCTATTTTACAGTATTGTATTGGTTCTGCCATACATTGACACGAATCAGCCACAGGTGTACACGATCTCCCCATGCTAAAGCCCCCTCCCACCTCCCTTCCCCGCCCATCTCCCCAGTTTATCCCGTACACTGGCCCCAAGCATCCTGTATCCTGTGTTAAACATAGACTGGCACTTCATCTCCCATATGATTGTATACATGCTTCGTTGCCATTCTCCCAGATCTTCCCATCCTCTCCCTCTCCCTCTGAAGCCAAAAGTCCGTTCTATACCTCTGTGTCTCTTATATTGTCTCACTTTCGGGAGTTCATCCCATACACCGGCCCCAAGCATCCTGTATCCTGTATTGAACATAGACTGGCGCTTCATCTCCCATATGATTGTATACATGTTTCGTTGCCATTCTCCCAGATCTTCCCATCCTCTCCCTCTCCCTCTGAAGCCAAAAGTCCGTTCTATACCTCTGTGTCTCTTATATTGTCTCACTTTCGGGGTCATCATTACTATCTTCTAAATTCCATATATATGTGTCAGTATACTGTATTTGTTATTAAAGAAAACATCCCAGGACTTTTTTGGTGGTCCAGTGGTTAAAATTTTGCACTTACAATACAAGGTGCATGGGTTCGATCCCTGGGCAGGGAACTAAGATTCCACGAGCCACATGATGTGGCCAAAACAAATAAAAACCAAGAAAACATTACAGAATAATCTGACTTTGAACAAACAAATGTAGTGTGGCAGCTGTAGGCCAGACTGTCCAAGTGGCAAACCAAAAATAAACCTTGGGATTCTTCTTCTGAAAGAAACAGAGGCTTGCAGAGGTGACAGGGCAAGCTTCAGTTACCGGACCAGGGCTGAAGTACAGGTGTCTCCACTCCCCATGCATTGTAGCTTCCACCCCAGGAAGGAAGGGGGGTCAGATTCAGGTGACAGTGCCCAGCCTTCCCCCTCCTCGCAGCCAGGGGACACTTCCATGGGCCACCTCCTGACCACACTCCTCATTACAACAAGTCACCCCAGCATTGATACCAAATGTATCTATTGCCTCTGGGTGTTAGGATGGCCAGCCTTCCCTCGTTTCCAAAAACTCTTAGAGGAAAACACAGGTAGAACACTCTCTGACATAAATCACAGCAAGATCCCTTATGATCCGAACTTCCCTGGTGGCTCAGACGGTAAAGTGTCTGTCCACAATGTGGGAGACCCGGGTTCGATACCTGGGTCGGGAAGATCCCCTGGAGAAGGAAATGGCAGTCCACTCCAGTACTATTGCCTGGAAAATCCCATGGACAGAGGAGCCAGGTAGGCTACAGTCCATGGGGTCGCAAAGAGTCAGACATGACTGAACAACTTCACTTCACTTCTCCCAGAGTAATGCAAATAAAAACAAAAATAAACAAATGGGACCTAATAAACTTGAAAGCTTTTGCGCAGTGAAGGAAAAGCAAGGTGAAAAGACAGCCCTCAGAATGGAAGAAAATAATAACAAACAAAACAGCTGACAAATACTTAATCTCCAAAATATACAAATAGCTCATGCACCTCAATATCAGAAAAACAACCCAATCAAAGTGGGCAAAAGACCTAAACAGACATTACTCCAAAGAAGACATACAGATGGCTAATAAACACGTGAAAAGATGCTCAGCATCACTCATTATTATTGTTGTTGTTCACTTGTCAAGTCATGTCTGACTCTTTGCAACCCCATGGACTGTAGCATGCCAGGCTTCTCTGTCCCTCACCATCTCCTGGAATCTGTCCAAGTTTATGTCCACTCACTCTTTATTAGAGAAATGCAAGTCAGAACCACAATAAGGTACCATTTCACACAGATCAGAGTGACCATCGTCAAAAAGTCTACAAACAATAAATGCTGGAGGGGGTGTGGAAAAAAGGGAACCCTCTTACACTGTTGGTGGGAATGCAAACTAGTACAGCCACTATGGAGAACAGTGTGGAGATTCCTTAAAAAACTGGGCCTAAAACTGCCATATGACCCAGCAATACCACTATTGGATATATATCCCAAGAAAACCAGAATTGAAAAAGATACATGTACCCCAATATCCTAAAAGATGATGCTGTGAAAGTGCTGCACGCAATATGCCAGCAAATTTGGAAAACTCAGCTGTGGCCACGGGACTGGAAAAGGTCAGTTTTCATTCCAATCCAAAGAAACACAATGCCAAAGAATGTTCAAACTACTGCACAATTGCACTCATCTCACAGTACACATGTACTGGAGAAGGGAATGGCAAACTATTTCAGTATTTTTGCCTTGAGAACCCATGAACAGTATGAAAAGGCAAAAAGATAGGACACTGAAAGATGAACTCCCCAGATCGGTAGGTGCCCAATATGTCACTGGAGAGGAGTATAGAAATGAAAGAATGAAGAGATGGAGACAAAGCAAAAACAACACCCAGTTGTGAATGTGACTGGTGATGGAAGTCAAGTCCGATGCTGTAAAGAATGATATTGCATAGGAACCTGGAATGTTAGTCCATGAATCAAGGTAAATTGGAAGTGGGCAAACAGGAGATGGCAAGAGTCAACACTGACATTTTAGGAATCAGTGAACTAAAATGGACTGGAATGGGAGAATTTATTTCAGATAACCATTATATCTACTACTGTGGGCAAGAATCTCTTACAAGAAATGGAGTAGCCATCATAGTCAACAAAAGAGTCTGAAATGCAGTACTTGGGTGCAATCTCAAAAATGACAGAATGATCTCTGTTCATTTCCAAGGCAAGCCATTCAATATCACAGTAATCCAAGTCTATTCTCCAATCAGTTATGCTGAAGTAGCTGAAGTTGAACAGTTCTATGAAGACCTACAAGACCTTCTAGAACTAACACCCAAAAAAGATGTCCTTTTTTACCATAGGGGACAGGAATGCAAAAATAAGAAGTCAAGAAATACCTGTAGTAACAGGCAAATTTGGCCTTGGAGTACTGAATGAAGCAGGGCAAAGGCTAATAGAGTTTTGCCAGGAGAATTCACTGGTCATAGCAAACATCCTCTTCCAACAACACAAGAGAAGACTCTACACATGGATATCACCAGATGTCAATGCTGAAATCAGATTGATTATATTCTTTGCAGCCAAAGATGGAGAAGCTCTATACAGTCAGCAAAAATAAGACTGGGAGCTGACTGTGGCTCAGATCCTAAAGTCCTTTGTGCAAAATTCAGGCTTAAATTGGAGAAAAGTAGGGAAAACTACTAGACCATTCAGGTATGACATAAATCAAATCCCTTATCATTATATAGTGGAAGTGACAAATAGATTCAACAGATTAAATCTGATAGAGTGCCTGATGAACTCTGGATGGAGGTTTGTGACATGGTATAGAAGGCAGGGATCAAAACCATCCCCAAGAAAAAGAAATGTAAGAAGGTGAAATGGCTGTCTGAGGAGGCCTTACAAATAGCTGAGAAAATAAGAGAAGCTAAAGGCAAAGAAGAAAAGGAAAGAGATACCATTTGAATGCAGAGTTCCAAAGAACAGCAAGGAGAGATAAGAAACCCTTCCTCAGTGATCAATGCAAAGAAACAGAGGAGAACAACAGAATGGGAAAGACTAGAGATCTCTTCATGAAAATTAGAGATACAAAGGGAACATTTCATGCAAAGATGGGCACGATAAAGGACAGAAATGGTATGGACCTAACAGAAGCTGAAGGCAAGAATACACAGAAGAACTACACAAAAAGATCTTCATGACCCAGAAAATCACGATGGTGTGATCACTAAACACCTAGAGCCTAGAATGCGAAGTCAAGTGGGCCTTAGAAAGCATCACTATGAACAAAGCTAGTGGAGGTGATGGAATTCCAGTTGAGCTATTTCAAATCTAATATATGATGCTGTGAAAGTGCTGCACTCAATAAGCCAGCAAATTTGGAAAACTCAGCAGTGGCCACAGGACTGAAAAAGGTCAGTTTTCATTCAAATCCCAAAGGCAATGCCAAAGAATGTTCAAACTACTGCACAATTGCACTCATCTCACCCACTGAAAAAGTAATGCTCAAAATTCTTCAAGTGAGGGCTTCAGTGGTATGTGAACCATGAACTTCGAGATGTTCAAGCTGGATTTAGAAAAGGAAGAGGAACCAGAGATCAAATTGCCAACATCTGTTGGATCATTGAAAAAAAGAAGAGAGTTCAAGAAGTCAAGAAATCTACTTCTGCTTTATTGACTACACCAAAGCCTTTGACTGTGTTGATCACAAAAAACTGTGGAAAATTATGAAAGAAATGGG
This sequence comes from Madoqua kirkii, assembly GCA_006408675.1. Lineage (NCBI taxonomy): Eukaryota > Metazoa > Chordata > Mammalia > Artiodactyla > Bovidae > Madoqua > Madoqua kirkii. The sequence goes on along the minus strand of SJYC01077741.1, from coordinate 17,064 downwards.
AATACCAGACCACCTTACTTGCCTCCTGAGAAATCTGTATGCAGGTCAAGAAGCAACAGTTAGAACCAGACATGGAACAACAGGCTGGTTTCAAATTAGAAAAGGAGTACGTCAAGGCTGTAAATTGTCATACTGCTTATTTAATTTATATGCAGAGTACATCATAAGAAATGCTGGGCTGGATGAAGCACATGCTGGAATCAAGAATGCTGGGAGAAACATCAATAACCTCAGATATGCAGATGTCACCACCTTGTAGCAGAAAGTGAAGAAGAACTAAAGAGCCTCTTGATAGATGTAAAGAATAGACTTTTGGACTTGATAAGAGAAAGTGAGAGTGGGATGATTTGAGAGAATAGCATTGAAAGATGTATATTATCATATGTGAAATAGATTGTCAGTGCAGGTTTGATGCATGAGACAGGGTGCTCAGGGCTGGTGCACTGGATGATCCTGAGGGATGGGATGGGGAGGGAGGTGGGAGGGGGGCTTCAGGATGGAGAACACATGTACATCCATGGCTGACTCATGTGAATGTATGGCAAAAACCACCACAATGTTGTAAAATGATTAGCATCCAATTAAAATAAATAAATAAATTTTAAAAATTAAAAAAATAATAATAAATTTTAATTTTTTTTAAGAGCCTCTTGATGAAAGTGAAAAAGGAGAGTGAAAAAGCTGGCTTAAAATTCAGCATTCAAAAAACTAAGATCATGGCATCCAGTCCCATCACTTCATGGCAAATAGATGGGGAAACAGTGGAAACAGTGACAGACTTTATTTTGAGGGGGCTCCAAAATCATTGCAGATGGTGACTGCAGACATGAAATTAAAAGATGCTTGCTCCTTGGAAGAAAAGCTATGACCAACCTAGACAGTATATAAAAAGCAGAGACATTACTTTGCTGACAAAGGTCCATCTGGTCAAAGATAAGGTTTTTCAAGTAGTCATATATGAATGTGAGACTTGGACTATAAAGAAAATTGAGTGCTGAAGAACTGATGTTTTTGAATTGTGGTGTTGGAGAAGACTCTTGAGAGTCTCTTGGACTACAAGGAGATCAAGCCAGTCAATCCTAAAGAAAATCAGTCCTAAATGTTCATTGGAAGGACTGATGCTGAAACTCCAATACACTGTGCCCCTGATGCAAAGAACTGATTCATTGGAAAAAGCTCTGACACTGGGAAAGATGGAAGGTGGGAGGAGAAGGGGATGACAGAGGATGAGATGGTTAAATGGCATCACCAATCTGATGGACATGAGTTTGAGCATGCTCCAGAAATTGGTGATGGACAGGGAAGCCAGGAGTGCTGCAGCCCATGGGGTCACAAAGAGTTGGACATGACTGAACAACTGAACTGAACAGAACCCCAATATTCATTGCAGCTTAAGTGGCAGACCTGGCTGGGAGAGCAATGCAGCAATGTCTAGGAAGTTGAAGATATTCATATTCTTGGGCCTATAAATTTTATGTCTGAGAAAATACACTAGAGACACATCCATACATGAGTACAGGAAGATGCCATAACCGAGAATGTACAGTATAGCAGTATTTGTAATAATAAAAAGCATCCATCAACAGGAGAAGGGCTAAATCGTGGTTATGTTCAGGGAATGGAACACTATAAACAAATTGATATCAATGAACGAGAGCCACGTGTATCCATATGAGTTAACCCCAAAATATAAGATTAAATTTTAAAGAACAAATTGCAAAAGGAAATGTATGATAATACACCAAAAAGTTGTGAAATCTGCAAAACAATATAACATTTATGGATACATAAATATGTTAGCAAAAGCATACAGCTATGTATGGATTGATATACACTATACTTATGACAGTGGTTCCTATGGAGAAGGTGGGAGGATGAGGAGGGGGTTTGGGAGGGTCCACAGGAGGCCTTAACGGTATCTGCAATTTTTTTAATGGCAGAGGAAAGCATCTGGGGTAAATATGATAATAGTAAGATGTGATTGAACTGGGTGGTAAGTATATAACTCATTTTATTTTCCTTTTTTATGTTCTGCTGCTGCTGCTGCTAAGTCATTTCGTCATGTCCAAGACTCTGTGTGACCCCATAAACGGCAGCCCACCAGGCTCCCCTGTCCCTGGGATTCTTCAGGCAAGAACACTGGAGTGGGTTGCCGTTTCCTTCTCCAATGCATGAAAGTGAAAAGGGAAAGTGAAGTCTCTCAGTCATGTCCGACTCTTTGCGACCCCATGGACTGCAGCCTATCAGGCTCCTCCATCCATGGGATTTTCCAGGCAAGAGTACTGGAGAGGGGTGCCATCACCTTCTCCTAATAACAAAAAATAAATTTAATTTATAAAAAGAAAGAAAATGAGTCCTCTTCAAAAGATGCAGAATTAACCCACTACATACTGTGCTGCATGGGAATGAACCCAGGCTCTTGAAAGTGAAAGCACCCAGTCCTAACCACTGGATAACCAGGGAATGCTATGCTCCATTTTAACTTAAGACAGAAGACAGATAACAAGTCTTCTCATTGTTTTGAATTAAATCTCTTACTTGCTGCCTAAAGCAAGTCCTAAAGGGTATGGACATTTAAACTTGCCAAGCTTCAGTTTAATCATTTGCAAAGTGGGGATAATAATAAAGCCTTTATAGGTTTCAGTTCAGTTCAGTTGCTCAGTCATGTCTGACTCTGCGACCCCATGAACTGCAGCACGCCAGGCCTTCCTGTTCATCACCAACTCGCGGAGTCCACCCAAACCCATGTCCATCCAGTTGGTGATGCCATCCAACCATCTCATCCTCTGTCGTCCCTTTCTCCTCCTGCCCTCAATTTTTCCCAGCATCAGGGTCTTTTCCAATGAGTCTGCTCTTCACATCAGGTGGCCAAAGGATTGGAGTTTCAGCTTCAACATCAGTCCTTCCAATGAACACCCAGGACTGATCTCCTTTAGGATGGACTAGTTGGATCTCCTTGCAGTCCGAGGGACTCTCAAGAGTCTTCTCCAACACCACAGTTTAAAAACATCAACTTTTCAGTGCTCAGTTTTCTTTATAGTCCACTCACATCCATACCTGACTACTGGAAAAACCATAGCCTTGACTAGATGGACCTTTGTTGGCAAAGTAATGTCTCTGCTTTTTAATATGCTGTCTAGGTTGGTCATAACTTTCCTTCCAAGGAGTAAACATCTTTTAATTTCATGGCTGCAGTCACCATCTGTAGTGATTTTGGAGCACAGGAAAATAAAGTCAGCCACTGTTTCCACTGTTTCCCCATCTATTTGCCATGAGGTGATGGGACTGGATGCCATGATCTTAGTTTTCTGAATGTAGGTTTACTGGGGATTAAATGAAATAACAATGCAAAATGCATAGCACACAGAACGGATGAATAAACATTTACTATTATTCTTCTGATCCTACCCAGGCCACAAGCTAGGATGTATCATCCTAATCTCTTTGAGGTCTTAGCTCATTATTTTTTATAATTGTGGTAAAATATATATAATGCTTGAGTTTCCATGGTAGCTCAGCTGGTAAAGAATCCACCTGCGAAGCAGGAGACCCCAGTTTGATTCCTGGGTCTGGAAGATCTGCTGGAGAAGGGATAGGCTGCCCACTTCAGTTTTTTGGGGCTTCCCTTGTGACTTAGCTGGTAAAGAATCTGCCTGTAATACAGGAGACCTGGGTTGGATCCCTTCTCTGTTGGGAGGATCCCCTTGAGAAGGGAACAGCTACTCACTCCAGTATTCTGGCCAGGAAAATACTGGCCTGTATAGTCCATGGGGTCACAAAGAGTTGGATACAACTGAGCGGGTTCCACTTTCACACATAATATTTACCATTTTAACCATTTTTAAGTGTATTTCAGTGGCATTAAGTACATTCACATTGTTATGCAACCATTACCAACATCCATCTCCACAACTTTTTATCATTTTAGTTGAAATGAAAAATGGAAATGAAGACCCACTAGGCTGCTGCTTTGCTCTTGGTGTGGTGGTGGGGAGGGGAGGTGGACTCGTCAGCAGTGCCAAGGTCTCCTGTCTGAAACTCTGTACCCATTAAATTGTCCCCCCTTTCCTCCTGGTAACCACTATTGTACTTTGTCTCTATGAATTTGACTATTCTAGGAACCTCTTATAGGTGGAATCATACCTTTGTCTTTCTGTTTCTGGCCTACTTCACTTAGCATAACATTTTTCAAGGTTCATTTATGCATCAGAATTCCATTCCTTTTTTAGGCTGAGTCATATTTCATTGTATGTTTACATTTTGTTTACCTACTTGGGTTGTTTCCACCATTTGGCTATTGTGAATAATGCCGTGCCTTCATTAGCTTTATAACCAAAATGTGCATTGCACTTTCAAAGTTACAAAGCATATCAATTTACCTGAGATAATTTGATGCAGGCAGAGTAGATTTCCTTATCACATTTTATTGAGAGTCAGACAGGTCACATGACCAGCTCAAGGTCGAACAGCTCGTGGAACTTGAACTTAATTCTCATAAATTAGAGGCTGTGCGCAACATCTAAGATTCTATGATTCTGTTAGTGACCTTTACCTCTCTGAAAGAAGTTGTTTGTGGTAAATTTCAGGCCTCATGGCAGGCTCAACTTCGAAGTTCCTTATGACTATGGGCTGTGTCTTCCTGTATCTTGTGTTTGACAGGCAGAGGAGGGTGGATGTTTGGTAAACATTTGATAAGAGTCTGTCAACCACTTGGGCTTGCAAGGACCTGCCTTTGAGGCCACCAGCCAGAGAGCTGCCAGTCACACCCAGATCCATGTGGCCACATGAAGTATTGCCCATCCACTCTTGCCAGAGTCAGGTCCCTGGGCTCCTACCATCCTCTGAAATGGGCTCCTGGATTTTTCTCTAAAATCTTGGATTTATGGCTCTGCTGGCAGTGTATCCATCGACTGAGGGGCTGGGGAAAGAAGAAGGCTTCTGCTTCCTCTTGGGAAGGCACTGGAAATCCTGCTCATCCTCTAGACCTAATTCAAGTCCCCTTCCTCTTTCAGCCTTTCCTGCCCCCAACTAGACTTTCTCTACCTCTCCCCCTTACCTCCAGTAAGGCCTGCTGAAGCTGCTCCTGATGACCTTCCACTCCCTACCAAAATCTCTCCCTTAACAGCTTTATGAAATGCAATTTGTATAAATTCACTCATTTTACATGTACAGTTCAATGGGTTTTAGTGTATTCAATGATATGTGTACTCATGACCAGTCGTGATTTTACATTTTTAACACTGCATACTTTAGCTGTCACTCCCCCCATCCCACTCACTCCCCACAGGCCATAAGCCATCACTTTTTTGTCTCTATAGATTTGTCTATCCTGCATATTTCATATAAGCAGAATCATATAACCTGTGATCTTTTGTGCCTAACTTTCTTTACTTAGCATCACTTTTCCAGGTTCACTCATGCTGCGAAATTCTCTTTTATGCATGTGAATGTGTCTTCTTTCTTGGGCTACACTGTAACACCTTGAGGTCAGGGCCACCGTCAGGACCACTGTTCACGTTGCTTTTCTCCTGCTCCCAAACCAGTACCCAGGGCAGTGTTAAGCACTCAAACCCAGTCTCTTCTGGGACTTTGGGGGAATTGCTTTAGGGGGTCTGATTTTGTTGTCCTCTGTGGGACATGACAGTGAGTGGGCAAGGGGAGTTAAAATCTACACCAGGTTTGCCAGAAATAGGGTCTTCAGCATCCAAGACGCTAGTTACCTCCTGCCCCACAAACTTTAATGGCTCATTGTGGCTTCAATGGCTTCAGTAAAGCCCCAAACAGGATTGACCTAGAATTCTTGTTGTTGTTCAGTCCCTAAGTCATGTCTGACTCTATTTGTCTTTCTGTTTCTGGCCTACTTCACTTAGCATAACATTTTTCAAGGTTCATTTATGCATCAGAATTCCATTCCTTTTTTAGGCTGAGTCATATTTCATTGTATGTTTACATTTTGTTTACCTACTTGGGTTGTTTCCACCATTTGGCTATTGTGAATAATGCCGTGCCTTCATTAGCTTTATAACCAAAATGTGCATTGCACTTTCAAAGTTACAAAGCATATCAATTTACCTGAGATAATTTGATGCAGGCAGAGTAGATTTCCTTATCACATTTTATTGAGAGTCAGACAGGTCACATGACCAGCTCAAGGTCGAACAGCTCGTGGAACTTGAACTTAATTCTCATAAATTAGAGGCTGTGCGCAACATCTAAGATTCTATGATTCTGTTAGTGACCTTTACCTCTCTGAAAGAAGTTGTTTGTGGTAAATTTCAGGCCTCATGGCAGGCTCAACTTCGAAGTTCCTTATGACTATGGGCTGTGTCTTCCTGTATCTTGTGTTTGACAGGCAGAGGAGGGTGGATGTTTGGTAAACATTTGATAAGAGTCTGTCAACCACTTGGGCTTGCAAGGACCTGCCTTTGAGGCCACCAGCCAGAGAGCTGCCAGTCACACCCAGATCCATGTGGCCACATGAAGTATTGCCCATCCACTCTTGCCAGAGTCAGGTCCCTGGGCTCCTACCATCCTCTGAAATGGGCTCCTGGATTTTTCTCTAAAATCTTGGATTTATGGCTCTGCTGGCAGTGTATCCATCGACTGAGGGGCTGGGGAAAGAAGAAGGCTTCTGCTTCCTCTTGGGAAGGCACTGGAAATCCTGCTCATCCTCTAGACCTAATTCAAGTCCCCTTCCTTCTTTCAGCCTTTCCTGCCCCCAACTAGACTTTCTCTACCTCTCCCCCTTACCTCCAGTAAGGCCTGCTGAAGCTGCTCCTGATGACCTTCCACTCCCTACCAAAATCTCTCCCTTAACAGCTTTATGAAATGCAATTTGTATAAATTCACTCATTTTACATGTACAGTTCAATGGGTTTTAGTGTATTCAATGATATGTGTACTCATGACCAGTCGTGATTTTACATTTTTAACACTGCATACTTTAGCTGTCACTCCCCCCATCCCACTCACTCCCCACAGGCCATAAGCCATCACTTTTTTGTCTCTATAGATTTGTCTATCCTGCATATTTCATATAAGCAGAATCATATAACCTGTGATCTTTTGTGCCTAACTTTCTTTACTTAGCATCACTTTTCCAGGTTCACTCATGCTGCGAAATTCTCTTTTATGCATGTGAATGTGTCTTCTTTCTTGGGCTACACTGTAACACCTTGAGGTCAGGGCCACCGTCAGGACCACTGTTCACGTTGCTTTTCTCCTGCTCCCAAACCAGTACCCAGGGCAGTGTTAAGCACTCAAACCCAGTCTCTTCTGGGACTTTGGGGGAATTGCTTTAGGGGGTCTGATTTTGTTGTCCTCTGTGGGACATGACAGTGAGTGGGCAAGGGGAGTTAAAATCTACACCAGGTTTGCCAGAAATAGGGTCTTCAGCATCCAAGACGCTAGTTACCTCCTGCCCCACAAACTTTAATGGCTCATTGTGGCTTCAATGGCTTCAGTAAAGCCCCAAACAGGATTGACCTAGAATTCTTGTTGTTGTTCAGTCCCTAAGTCATGTCTGACTCTTTGCAACCCCATGGACTGTAGCACGCCAGGCTTCCTCATCCTTCATCAACTCCCAGAGCTTGCTCAAACTCATGTCCATTGAGTCAGTGGTGCCATCCAACTATCTCATCCTCTGTCATCCCCTTCTCCTGCCTTCAATCTTTCCCAGCATCGAGGTCTTTTCCAGTGAGTCAGTTCTTTGTATCGGGTGGTCAAAGTATTGGAGCTTCAGTTTCAGCATCAGTTTTTGCAATGACTGTTGAGAATTGATTTCCTTTAGGATTGACTGTTTTGATCTCCTTGCAGTCCAAGGAGCTCTCACGTCTTCTTCAGCAACACAGTTCAAAAGCATCAATTCTTGGCCTGGCTTTAAAACTTTCTGGGAAGGTGAAAGTCCTAGTTTGATATCATGTCTAATCAACTTTCAGTCATAGGAGATTTTCCCCTTTGCTCAAGGAGCCTCTGCTCAGCTTGCTCCTCTCCCTGGAATACCCTTCCCCCTCGCTCCCTGTGTCTTGTTGGAGACCTACCAGATGGCAAGAAAGTTTGGCCCAGCAGAAAGTATAGTTGCCTGGGTTTGATTCCTGACCCAGTTGTTTAGTAGCTGACACCTTAGACAAGTTTTTAAATTTCTTTGTGTCTCTGCATCCTTCTCCATAAAGCAAAACTACCAGTAGCTACGTCACATGGCTTTTACCAAGCCCTGGAGCTGACATATGTGAAGTGCTCAAACTGGTAGGTACACAGTGATTTTAACTCTTCCCCTGTCAGATGTGAGCTCCTCTAAGGAAACATCTAAGCTGCCCTTATTAAAAAAAAAAAAGATTTTTTAAAAATATGTGTCTGCTGCTGCTGCTACTATGTCACTTCTGTCGTGTCCGACTCTGTGTGACCCCATAGACGGCAGCCCACCAGGCTCCGCCATCCCTGGGATTCTCCAGGCAAGAACACTGGAGTGGGTTGCCATTTCCTTCTCCAGTGTGTGAAAGTGAAAAGTGAAAGTGAAGTTGCTCAGTCATGTCCGACTCTTATTGACCCCATGGTCTGCAGCCCACCAGGCTCCTCCGTCCATGGGATTTTCCAGGCAAGAGTACTAGACTGGGGTGCCATTGCCTTCTCTGGAAATATGTGTCTAAAAATATTCAAATCATAAGTATATGGTTTAATTTTCAAAATCAGAACACACCTGTGTAATCAGCCCCAGATAATCCCCCAAAGTCCTCTCAAGTTCCTTCCGGTCACCACCATCTCCTCCCTGACTTCTGACACCACAGATGAGGGTAGTCTGTTTGGGGCTTTATATAAATGGGATCCAACATCATGTTTACCCTTACTTTTCAGGATCCTCCCCCACCTCCAGCTCTCAGAAAACGTTTCTAAGCCTCAGCCTGAAGTATGACACGGTCTGTCCGTGGGCTCCCAGAGGCAAGGGTGGAACCTTATTTTCCTTCTGACTCTCAGAGCTGCTCATAGGGTTAATTGGACAGAGAAGGCAGGAGATCCAAGTTTTTTGGTGGATTTTCTGGGCCCCATCCGTGCTGAGAAAAAACAAGTCTTTACTCAGTGGTAATGCAACCCTCCACTCAACCCAGCTGCTGTGGTTTCCCAAAGGATGCATCCCCCCTTTTCTCTCTTTTTTTGACCCCTGCTCCACTTCCTTCCCTTGGAGGACTTCCTCCCTCTTGGGCTAGGCCTCGTTAACCCTCGTTAACCTTCTCTGAGGGCCAGGTCCTGGGCAGGGGGCCCTGGGAAAGCTGCCCCCAGCTGTTTTCCATGACATTGAGGCCAGCCTGGGCATTCTGCTCTGAGGTTGGTTCGAGTATCGGGTTGAGGGGAAAAGGCCTCCAGGAAGGCGCACAGTCAGGCCCTGTACTTGCCAGCTCTAGGGTTAGCTCTTGTCATCCAGAAAGCCACAGAACCAGGGGCAGATCCTTGCAGGGCTTCCTCTGACCACCTGTCCACACGAGGCCCCAGGAGGTGGAGCCTCCCCGTCCGCAACAGAACCTGGGATTAATGCCAATAGCAGAGACCTTCTAAAACCTGCTGAAAACTCTGGAATGTTAGATAATATTTGTAGATATTGCCTTAATTTGTTATCGTGTTTGTTTTAAATTTTAACTTTGAAGGTTCATTAAACCACTGCTTTTTGCCTTCTCTTTTTTTCTCTCTCTTTTCCTTCCCCTCCTCCTCCTCCCTCCCTCTTTCCCTCTCTTTTTGGTCCCATTCCATAGTGCATCCCCACATTTTACTCCCACCTTCCTCCACCATCCCCACCACACCAAGAAGTCTAGAGCTAGCAAAGACCTCAAAAATCCAGCTATTTTATAGACAGGAAGACTAAGGTGGAGAGAAGAGAGACCTGCTCGAGAACTAGGTGTAGGGGCCAAACCAAAGGAGAGCTCAGATCTCCATGTGGTTCAAGCAGTTGTGAGTGGTAGAGAAACACCTCATCTCCTCACCAGCTAAGTGATCTTGGGTAGCAGTCTTAACCTCTCTGAACCTAGAGTCTTCATCTGTGAAATGATAATATCCACTTCAGTGGGGGTTTTGTGTTCTTTTTTTTTTTTTTTTTTTTTTGAGGAGTCATGTGGTATGAGCATTTCCTTCAAAAGCTATTAAGATGGTGAAGGGTGGTGGCCAGGCAGAACTCTGGCCTTTTACTCTTTTTAGAAATTTCATCTGCAAGTTATATTGGGAACACTGTGAATATTTTTTTCCTCTTATATCTTTTAACTTTTATTAATGGTCTTGATTATTACATAGAAGTTTATAATTTGAATGTAGCTAACTGTGTCAATCCTTTTGTGTTTTTGTGTTTTGCCTAAGGTTAAAATCGAGAAACATTTAATAAATGACAGATTCCCCAGACAAATCACAGTAAAGGAAGGATAAATAGACCTTAAAATAGAGGGGGATATCCCATAAATTCGTTCAGAATAAAAGAAATGCTGAGGTGCCATCTTTTACATTATCAGATTAGCAAAAATCCTAAAGCTTGGCAACACATTGTATTGGGTAAGCTGATGAGAAGCAGGTACTCTTATACTTTCCTGAGTGATAGTCGCTCAGTCATGTTCTACTCTTTGCAACCCCACAGACTATACAGTTCATACAACTCTCCAGAATACTGGACTGGGTAACTGTTCCCTTCTCCATGGGATCTTCCCAACCCAGGGACTGAACCCACGTCTCCCACACTGCAGGCAGATTCTTTATCCTCTGAGCCACCAGGGCAGCCCAAGAATACTGGAGTGGGTAGCCTATCTCTTCTCCAGGGCATCTTCCAGACGCAGGAGTCAAACTGGGGTCTCCTCCATTACAGAGAGATTCTTAACAAGCTGAGCAACCAGGGAAGCCCAAACACACTGCTGACAGTGGTGATTCTGAACCCACACCCCGAAGAGACTGGAGCCTAAATCCAGTGCCTTAGACTGCTTGGCCACACTACCACATACTTTAATGGGAGGAGTATAAATTGGTACAACCTTTACAGAGGGCAATTTTGCAGTATTTGTAAAAAATTTTTAATACACAGACCGTTTGATCTAGCACCTCTACTTCTAGTAACTTATCCTCAGATATTACACGCTTGAAATGACCTATGCACAAGGTTATTCATTACAGCCTTGGTTGCAACAGCGAAGGAAACAACCTAAACATCATCATTATTGTTCAGTCGCTAAGTCGTGTCCAGCTCTTTTGTGGCCCCATGGATTGCAGCCTGCTAGGCTCCTCTGTCCATGAGATTTCTCTGGCAAGAATACTGAAGAAGGTTGAAATTTCCTACCCCAGGGGATCTTCCCGATCCAGGTATCTAACTCGCATCTCCTGCATATTAGTATCTGTTACTTAATCTCAAATGACTGTAGTGAAGCTGGAATTCAACAGCTCCAGTTAGGGAACTGATAAAAATCTGTTTAATTCATATAGCAGACTATTATACAACCTCTTCCAACAACACAAGACTCTACACATGGACATGACAGATGGTCAACACTGAAATCAGATTGATTATATTCTTTGCAGCCAAAGATGGAGATGCTCTATACAGCCAGCAAAAACAAGACCAGGAGCTGACTATGGCTTAGATCATGAACTCCTTATTGCCAAATTCAGACTGAAATTGAAGAAAGTAGGGAAAACTACTAGACCATTCAGGTATGACCTAAATCAAATCCCTTACAATTATACAGTGGAAGTGAGAGATAGATTTAAGGGACTAGATCGGATAGAGCGCCTGATGAACTATGGACAGAGATTCCTGACATTATACAGGAGACAGGGATCAAGACCATCCCCAAGAAAAAGAAATGAAAAGCAAAATGGCTGTCTGAGGAGGCCTTACAAATAGCTGTGAAAAGAAGTGAAAAGCAAAGGAGAAAAGGAAAGATATAAGCATCTGAATGCAGAGATCCAAAGAATAGCAAGGAGAGATAAGAAAGCCTTCTTCAGTGATCAGTGCAAAGAAATAGAGGAAAACAATAGAATGGGAAAGACTAGATATCTTTTCAAGAAAATCAGAGATACAAAAGGAACATTTCATGCAAAGATGGGCTCAATAAAGGACAGACATGGTATGGACCTAACAGAAGCAGAAGATATTAAGAAGAGGTGGCAAGAATACATAGAAGAACTGTACAAAAAAGATGTTCATGACCCAGATAACCACAATGGTATGATCACTAGACATCTAGAGCCAGACATCCTGGAATGTGAAGTCAAACGGGCCTTAGAAAGCATCACTACAAACAAAGCTAGTGGAGGTGATAGAATTCCAGTTGAGCTATTTCAAATCCTGAAAGATGATGCTGTGAAAGTGCTGCACTCAATATGCCAGCAAATTTGGAAAACTCAGCAGAGGCCATAGGACTGGAAAAGGTCAGTTTTCATTCCAATCCCAAAGAAAGGCAATGCCAAAGAATGCTCACATTACCGCACAATTGCACTCATCTCACATGCTAGTAAAGTAATGCTCAAAATTCTCCAAGCCAGGCTTCAGCAATACATGAACCGTGAACTTCCAGGTGTTCAAGCTGGATTTAGGAAACCAGAAGAACCAGAGATCAAACTGCCAACATTTGCTGGATCATCAAAAAAGGAAGAGAGTTCAAGAAAAACATCTATTTCTGCTTTATTGACTATGCCAAACCTTTGACTGTGTGGATCACAATAAACTGTAGAAAATTCTTAAACAGATGCGCCTACCAGATCACCTGACCTGTCTCTTGAAAAATCTGTATGCAGGTCAGGAAGCAACAGTTAGAACTGGACATGGAAGAACAGCCTGGTTCCAAATAGGAAAAGGAGTACGTCAAGGCTATATACTGTCACTCTGCTTATTTAACTTACATGCAGAGTACATCATGAGAAATGCTGGGCTGGAGGAAGCATAAGCTGGAATCAAGATTTCTGGGAGAAATATCAATAACTTCAGATATGCAGATGACACCACCCTTATTGCAGAAAGTGAAGAGGAACTAAAGAGCCTCTTGATGAAAGTAAAAGAGGAGAGTGAAAACGCTGGCTTAAAGCTCAACATTCAGAAAACGAAGATAATGGCATCTGGTCCCATCACTTCATGGCAAATAGATGGGGAAACAATGGAAACAGTGGCAGACTTTATTTTTGGGGGCTCCAAAATCACTGCAGATGGTGACTGCAGCCATGTAATTAAAAGACGCGTATTTCTTATAAGGAAAATTATGACCAACATAGACAGTATATTAAAAAGCAGAGACATTACTTTGTCAACAAAGGTCCATCTAGTCAAGCCTATGGTTTTTTCAGTAGTCATGTATGGATGTGAGAGTTGGACTATAAAGAAAGCTGAGTGCTGAAGAAGTGATGCTTTTGAACTGTGGTGTTGGAGAAGACTCTTGAGAGTCCCTTGGCCTGCAAGGAGATCTAACCAGTCCATCCTAAAGGAAATAAGTCCTGAGTGTTCATTGGAAGGACTGATTTTGAAGCTGAAACTCCAATACTTTGGCCACTTGATGTGAAGAACTGACTCATTTGATAAGACACTGAAGTTGGGAAAGATTAAAGGCGGGAAAAGAAGGGGACGACAGAGGATGGGATAATTGGATGGCATCACCGACTCAATGGACATGGGTTTGGTAAACTCTGGGAGTTGGTGATGGACAGGGAGGCCTGGTATGCTGCAGTCCATGGGGTCACAAAGAGTCGGACACGACTAAGTGACTAAACTGATACAACTATAATGAAGAATAAGAAAGCTTTTTATGAACTGATATGGAAAAAATTCTCTATATTATTATGTGAAAAAAAGCAAGGTGCCAAGTAGTATATATTATAAGCAATACTTTCACCTCTAAAGGCAACCAGACTTCAGTGTTGCAGAAGGAGGTTACCGTGGCTGGGACACTAGGCAGATGCTACCCCATCCCAAGAGTACTTGAAAGTGTATGGCCAGTGGTTTGGCATCATCATACATTGAGAGGTTGAGAATCCAACTTCCAAAGCAGAGATTACAAGAGCCACATCTCCCCAAAGCCAAGAGACTGAGCAACATTTGGAAAGAACCCAACACAGCCATCAGAAGCATCATGTTATTTTAGCTTCTGTTAAGTCAAATGAGCAAGATTACTTGAAAGTCAAGTAGCATAATACCTGGAAAGAATTTTTTTTTTTTACAAACTTGTACAAATTAAGGATGCCATGAAAGTGTTCATCATTAACACCGATAAAAGACAAAATAAGTGACATTCACAAACCTGGTGAACTCTCATACTAGAGTATGAGATAGTTGTGAAATGACAATTTGAGACTGGCCATCAAAAATCAAATGAAGTTGTACAGTAAGGCTGAGATATTTATATTCCTATTAAATCAACAGCTATTTCTTGTTAATATTTTTACTTGTGATTAACTTGTCTAGCATTTGCTAGACATCAAGGAACACATAATTTACTTTGTTACTTTAATTAAAATCTATTCATTCTGCTTCTTTTGTTGCATGTTTACATGGCACATCTTATTTGTATGTTAGCAAATAAAATATGGCTTAGATCAGTCATTTTATTTCTTCAAATGGCAATAGTCTTATTTAATAGAAGACTGCAAATACCTTTTTTTCTTGTAAAATTTATGATCAGATGTATGTGTATGCTTAGAAGTCAGTCATATCTGACTCTTTGCAAGCCTTTGAACTATAGCCCACCAGGCTCCTTTGTCCATGGGATTTTTCAGGCAAGAATATTTGAGTGGGTTGCCATTTCCTCTTCCTGAGCCAGAGACTGAACCTGTGTTTCCTGCACTGCAGGCAGATTCTTCACCTGCTGGGCCATTAGACATAAAATTTTGAAATTGTATACGACAAAGTAAAAATCATTTAGTAAAAAGATAATGCAACCATTGTGTAAAAAGGGAAAAAGAATATATATCATATGATATATAAAAATATATATCTTATTTCTTATATTGTGCTCTTACATATGATCTTATATAGAGATGTTACATACATAACATTATATACACATGTATAATCTCTAGATAGATTCATAAGTTACTAATAATAGTGAATACTTGCTGGGGAGTGGAGGATTTTTCTTTGTATGTCCTTTCATACTTTAAAATTTTTGAACCATGAGAATTCAAATTTACCAATTCAGAAAACCAAGAAACATAACTTTCATGTAATGGAAGATTCCAGGAACTCAATCAAGAGTATCAAACCAGACTCTCAGGGATTGGACTTGTATTTTCAAAGGTTCCCAGGAACCTCTTAGGGGAATCCTGGTCTATCACAGAAGATCCCCAAGATCTGAGCCTTAGAGCCAAGAATCAAGGGCCTGCGGCCTACACTGCGCCACCTGGTGGTTGTAGTCAGACATGATTTCAAGCATCCTTTGGAAAAAATCTCTGGGGATGCTCAGCAGATGCAGATGAGGATACCGGGTAACAGCACTCTGTGCCCACAGGCTGGGCGAGGGCAGCTTCAGTGGCCATATAGTCAGCCCCCAAGACTAGTTTTCTGGGTCCTGGTTTGGAATAAGGCACAGCTTTCAGAGTTCCATGGCCAGAGGCAGCTGGCAGGAGCACAGAGAATATGGACTTTAAAGTTAGACCTGGGTTCAAACCCTGGCTCCACCACCTACTAGCCTTGCTATCTCTCTGTTTTGGTTGCACTGTGTGGCATGCAGGATCTTAGTTCCCCAACCAGCTATGGAACCTTCTGTCCTACAGTGGAAGTGAGGAGTCTAAACCACTGGACTGCCACGGAATCCCACTAGCTTTGTTATCGCATATGGATTAATCTCTCAGGGCCTCAGTTTTCTCATCTATCAAATGGGTACTGGCACAAGTCAGATAGCATCTACATGCACATCTAGAACAATGCCTGCACGTAGCAAGAACTTGATACTAATAAATGTTAATTATCTTCCCTTCAGTTCAGTCGCTCAGTCGTGTCCGACTCTTTGCGACCCCATGAATCACAGCACGCCAGGCCTCCCCATTCATTACCATCTCTCGGAGTTCACTCAGACACATCCATCGAGTCCGTGATGCCATCCAGCCATCTCATCCTTGGTCATCTCCTTCTCCTCCTGCTCCCAATCCCTCCCAGCATCAGAGTCTTTTCCAATGAGTCAACTCTCCACATGAGGTGGCCGAAGTACTGGAGTTTCAGCTTTAGCATCTTTCCTTCCAAAGAAATCCCAGGGCTGATCTCCTTCAGAATGGACTGGTTGGATCTCCTTGCAGGCCAAGGGACTCTCAAGAGTCTTCTCCAACACCACAGTTCAAAAGCATCAATTCTTCGGTGCTCAGCCTTCTTCGCAGTCCAACTCTCACATCCATACATGACCACAGGAAAAATCATAGCCTTGACTAGACGGACCTTAGTTGGCAAAGTAATGTCTCTGCTTTTGAATATACTATCTAGGTTGGTCATAACTTTTTTCCAGGGAGTAAGCGTCTTCTAATTTCATGGCTGCAGTCACCATCTGCAGTGATTTTGGAGCCCCCCCAAAAAAGTCTGACACTGTTTCCACTGTTTGCCCATCTATTTCCCATGAAGTGATGGGACCGGATGCCATGATCTTCGTTTTCTGAATGTTGAGCTTTAAGCCAATTTTTTCACTCTCCTCTTTCACTTTCATCAAGAGGCTTTTTAGCTCCTCTTCACTTTCTGCTATAAGGGTGATGTCATCTGCATATCTGAGGTTATTAATATTTCTCCTGGCAATCTTGATTCCAGCTTGTGCTTCTTCCAGTCCAGCATTTCTCATGATGTACTCTGCATAGAAGTGAAATAAGCAAGGTGACAATATACAGCCTTGACGGACTACTTTTCCTATTTGGAATCAGTCTGTTGTTCCATGTCCAGTTCTAACTGTTGCTTCCTGACCTGCATACAGATTTCTCAAGAGGCAGGTTAGGTGGTCTGGTATGCCCATCTCTTTCAGAATTTTCCACAGTTTATTGTGATCCACACAGTCAAAGGCTTTGGCATAGTCAATAAAGCAGAAATAGATGTTTTTCTGGAACTCTCTTGCTTTTTCCATGACCCAGCGGATGTTGGCAATTTGATCT
>SJYC01077739.1:0-29248 GCA_006408675.1 Madoqua kirkii | reverse complement strand
CTCTTTCTTTTAAGTCAAGTAGAAAACAGGATAAAGGACTAATTCAACCACATATAAAAATCAATAGTGAAAAATTATTTAAGCTTGTTAACTTTAACAAAGTTGACAGTACATTATTTTACCTGAGGATAATATAAAGGTGTCAGCAAAAGTATAAATGAAGGATTCACTTAACCATTGCTGTAGATTTGCACAATGTTTAAAAAACAGATTGGTTCTTAAACTTATTTCAGTCTTTCATTTTATATTTTTGTAATTCAACAAAGCTGAGAATGGTTACTACAAATATTAGTTTCTTTCAAAATAATAATGAAATTATTTCCTGGCAAAAATAAATGTATTAGTTTAATACTCTTTAGAAAACCAAAATTATCTCATCAGGCAAAAATGATGTGGTAATGCCGGTTTCACACTCCAGTTAGCAGTGCACTGTGGTAAGGGGCATTAATATTTTAATATATTTTAATTACATGTTTTTAGCTTTTGAAGATCTAGAGTACGAGTAATGTTAAGTAAATTAATAGTCTGTTGGTTAGCTTGATGTGTGATTTCTGAACTCTGATTGTTGACTGTAGCCTCACTTTCTTTTAAAATTTTAACTTTTTGCCAGCCTGTCTGATAATTTGGCTAGTTTGCAGCTGTGACTTATAAAAGATGCTGAATAAAGAAATACACTGTGAGGAGCTTCCAGTGACAATTCTTAATGTTATCAAAATAGTTGCTTAAAATGTTTGCTAGAATATTACTTGGGAAATTTTAGATATGATTTTAAAGTAATTTACAAATATCTTCATTGTACTTTAAGGCTTTAAAAAGTTACCTGTTTTTAGTTTTAAAAATCTTGTCATATCGCTTACTGACAATTTTTAATAAAAGCAATCACAAATTAATTCTGTTGACACTTAAGGAAAAAAAAAATAAAAATCTTGGTTTTTTGAGCCATTAAAAATACTTGACATGTGAAGGAACGTGAATGACAGAGAGACACAATTATCAAAGAAAATACTATTCCAGCCCCCTACCTTGCCAGAGAAGGGTTTAGACTTGAGCTCCATGCATGCCTGGCTTTCCTATGTCCACGTCTAATGCCCTCTGTATCATTTTACCAAAGGTCTCCGTGTGCAATCCTATGATGCTTATTATGGAAAGTCATTTTTTATGAATGACAGTATGAAATTGAAGGATTTCTTTTCCAGCTTTTTGAGTAAAGCCTGTCTCTTTCTGACTGAATGGAGAAAGAGCTTTCTGTTGGTTATTTATTGAAAGGTGATGGGCCTTCCGAATATGATAACATTTCAGTTTAACTTGCCTTTTATTGGTTCTCCTACTGGATTTCTCCACAGTTACAGGAAGATATTTGATCAAGATGGCTATAAGTCTAAAGAAAAGTAAGGCACAAGTTTATGTTGAATTTTCTCTTTCTGTCTGGTGTTAAGTAGTATCATCTCACTGACATTACAGTTGCCATCCTAACTGATTTTGTATCAACATGGTAGCCTCTGAGACTCTTTCTCTCAGACTACAGGGGTCGAGATGGGGAAGCAGAAATGCAACAGAAAGTGGGGTCTGGCTGCTCACTGCTCAGAAGCCAATAAAGAGGCCAGGTTGGTCAAAAGGAAAGCTTGCTTTAATTTCAGTGCGGCCACTGAGGGAAGGGTGGACGCGTGTCCATAGGCTGACTTCTCGCCACTGAAAATCAAGGGGCAAGAACTTTTATAGGCTGACGGAGGGGGCTACATGTAGAAACAGCAGTCACTTGACAGTCTTCTTGAAACTGGTCATCGCTTGACTGATCCGCTTCATCTTGATTGCTTTAGATACAGTTAATCTTCAGTTCCAGGGTCAGTTTGTTTCCATTTCTTTGGGCCCGGTTCTCAGAGTTGTGGCAGCTTATGTCGTGGCTACAGTCTGGTCACAAGTAGATAACTTCTTCCACCTGGTGGGAGTTTCATTATCCCTAAGACAGCTTACAGGATATCTTAGCCCTTGAGAAGGAACCAAAGGTCCTTGACTATGCTGAATTGAGTACATTATTACTATTTAGTCTCCTTAGACTATTTCCCTTCATTTTTGCGCCTTCTCGCTTCTCTAATTAAACTTAGTCTTCAGCTGGTTTTTCCCCAGGTGAAACGGCAGGCAGGGGACGGGGGCGGTGAGGACCATAGGGTCTTGCTCCATTTCAGAAGGACCCCACCTCTTGTCTTCGGGTCTGTGCACACCGTGTTCTCCTCGTCAAGGGCGGAGCTGCCCTGCAGCTTTCTCCTAGTGTGTTGGTTCGACGAGACGGCCTAGAGGACTGGTGTTGAGCTCTGCAATGCGAATGCCACAGTCATTTCTTGGGCCTTTGATGTGTGGACTCCTGTCCCAGGTCTGATTTTCAAAGCATTTACTCTTATAGCTCCTCGTTTTCATAATTTTTTATTAAGAAAAGGCCTGGGACTAAGGTTCAGATCTCAGTAGACCTGGGTTTGATAACTCAAAGACCAAGGAAGGGCACCATGGACAGCCTCTAAGTAATGCCACACTTGAAAGGAAGTAAGCTGCAATAAATTTTCTTATAAAGGAAAGAAATTAATTTGCCTCTTGGCTTCATTATAATTTAACCTTAGGATAAATTAGAATAACTAGTATAAACTTGAATAACTTTAAAATGTAGGTTATTGTGTGTTACTTATTTTGATATCTTGTTAAGAAATTGATTTTTAGCTAGGAAAAGAATCTTCTTTCAAAGGAAGGAATGCCAGTGCTAATTACTTTTGATCTGAAGTGAAGTGTTCTGTCCTAATGTGTATGCTTCTTAAAGTGGAAGAGCTGTAAGCTAATTTGCAAGTTGATTTTTTTAATAGAAAAGTATAATTCACCTAGAATTAATGGAGGAACAAAAATAGATTGAAAGATGTACTGTAGAATTTTAACAGTATTTTTATCTGCAGTTAGAGGTTTGATTATTTTCTTACTTTTGTGTGTATTTCAAATTCTCTATAATGTATACTTATTTCTTTTGTAGTCAGGGAAGAAAACAAACACTATTTTTTTTAACCAATAAAAAGTATTATTGCAGTGCACTAAGGAAAACCTAAAGAAATTAGCAAAGGACGTAAACAGATAATTCACAAGAGAAAAGCTTTTGAATTTTCAATACATATAAAGAAAAGACAAATGTTGCATTTCACTTTAGTAATCAGAAATGTTAGAGTGAGTGTTCAGCCTCTTGCCCACCAAATTAGCAAAGATTTAAAATTAGTGATATAGTCTAGAGGGCAGTGAGATGAACACTTCTGTTACTGATACGGGTATAAATTAGTAGTTTTCAGAAAGATGGCTTGATAATAATATGTCAGAACCTTAATGTACTGATCCCTTTACTCAGTAGTTTCACTTTTAACTTCTGTTCTAACAGTTATAGGCAGAGAATTGATAGAGTAATAAACATTTACTGAACACTTGTCCTATGTGATTTACATACGTTATTCCAGTTAATACCCTTATATTGCTAGGATAGGAGCACTGGTATTATCTCCTTTTTATAGAATATCCAAGAGAAGCTTAGAGTGGCTAAAACAAAACTTGTGTAAGGCCACACAGCTACTGAGTGGCAGATTCTAACTCAGGTTCAGTGCTTTCTAGAAATCCACTCAATCCCACGCTGTATCTCTCACATAGTAGTTTTTTTTTTAACCAATAAAATATAGAAATATATTTTTAAAATTCTAAAATAGATGAATAGTGGTTAATGATACATCCTTACTGAAAATTGTTTTAAAACTGCTTATTAAATACAGGGGAAATATTCATGGTCAAGTCCAAGTTTTAAAAATAGACTGTACAGTACAGTTTAGCCTTGATTTTAAAATGTATGGCAAATTATCTGGGAAGGCTACATATTGAATGAGTCCAACTATTTGACATTCTGGAAAAGGCAAAACTGTGGATCAGCTAGTTGCCAGGGAGTGGGAGTAAAGAGAGATGAATTAGGCAGAACACAGAAGATTTTTAGGGCAGTGAAACTATTCAGTATGAGTCTGCAGTGGTGGGTATAAACCCATAGAATGTACTACACCAAAGGTGAACACTAATGTAAACCGGGGGCTTTAGGTGGTGAAGATGTGTCAACATAGATTCATTGATTGTAACAAGTGTACCACTCTGGTGTGAAATGTCAACAGTAGGGGACCTTATGCATGTGTGGGAGCAAGGAGTATATGGAGACTGTCATTTTCTGGTCAGTTTTGCTGTAAACCTAATATTTTTTTTAATTAAGTTTATTAATTTTTCTTAAAGTATGGAATGTTGAAGAAATTGGAGGGAAATTTTAAAAAGTGCTATTATGAAACACAGACACAGGCTCGATCCCTGGGTTGGGAAGATCCGCTGGAGAAGGGAGTGGCAAGCCACTCCAGTGTTCTTGCTTGGGAAATCCTGTGGACAGAGGAGCCTGGTGAGATATAGTCCATGGGGTCACAAAGAGTTGAACACAACTGAGCGACTGAGCAGCAGCATGTAACTTTAAGTTTTAAAATGAACAGTCAGCAAAATAAATCATACTATACTGTATGATTATGATTTTAGCACTTATGACTTATTATACAATAACCAGAGTTAAATACATTAAAATGTTGCCAGTTTGGATGTTTTGTTTTTGTTTTTTTGCAGTTATAAATGCTGCTTCTCTGTGATGCTCCAAAACTGAGACACTTCATTTACTAGCCAATATATATTTATTAATTGTTAGGTGTCAAGCACAGTTGTAGATGTTGAGGATGCAGCGATGATTAAATCAAGGTTACTGCCCTCATGGAGCGTGCACTCTGGAGGGCAAGTAGAAAATAAACATTTTTATTGTAAATAAAATAGATTCAGGTAGAGATATGTGTAGGAAGAACATCAAAAGTGTAATTGGATAAGGAATGTTGCAGACTGGGATATCTTAAGCTGAGATGTTTCAGAAGAGGTGTCTTTGAAGAGAGGACATTTGTAAAGAAACCAGGAAGGTGGGAAGAAGCACCTGGAATAGCAGGAAGGCATTCTGGAAAGGGAATGACCTGTGCAAAGGCCCTGAGGTGGGAATACATTTTGCTTCTTCAGGAAATAAGGTCATCCGTGTAGTTGGAGCAGAATGAATGGGGGAAAGTTATAGTATCTGGATCAAAAAGGGCTTGTAGATTGTAGTAAAGAAAGTTGGATTTATTTCTAATTGCAGTAGGAAGCCATTGGAGAGTTTTTAGCATGAATATGATAGACTAGTGTTTACACTTTTAAATGACTGGTCTGCTTATCATATAAGGAACTAGAATCATTGAGAGCAGTTAAGAGACAGTTGCTTTTGGCTGAGACTGTAGCAGTTTCAGACATGATGAAAAGTTGGAAGACTGACACATAATTTGGGGAAAGCCCTGGCAGGATTTGCTAATAGACAAGATGTGGGAGGAGAGAGAAAGTAGAGCTAAGGATAGCCACTAGCTGTTGACCTGAGTATCTAGATGGATGGTCACCTTACCTGAGATGAGGAAGGGTGGGTTTGGAGTAGTAAGACTGGGGAAAGAGCTGTCCTCAACTCTTCTGAAATGAGCAGATTAAGTTCGAAATACCTATTCAACATCCAGATCAAGAGGTTATGAACATTTAGGTTTGGATCTCAGAGGAGAGAAGCAAATGTGAAGATGTAGTTGTGGGAGTCATAAAGGCATAAGATGATGTATCATCTCAAAGGGGAAAGAGTAAGAGGGTGTAGGATTGGGCACTAGACACTCAGACAGTTAGAAATAGGACCAGGAAAGAAGAGCTTGCAAGAGAAAGTGGTAAGGAGTGTACAGTGAGGTCGGTGGAAAAGTATGAGGCATCACAGAGACCTGGAGACTAGTATTTCAGGAATGAAGGCTGTTCACTACTGTTGAGTGACTGTTGGATCTGCCCAGGATGTTGGTTGGTAATGACTGTGAAAAGCACCATTTCATTAAGCAGAACATGTAAGCCCAGTGGAAGTGGGTTGAAAATAAAAGGAGAGTTGAGGAAGTGAAAACGGGAAAGATTGATTGGAGTTTCCACAGTGACAAGATGCAAAGAGTTGGGCTGTAGGTAGAGAGGATCATAGAATCATGGTGTGGGGAGGTTGGTTTAAAACAGAAGATGTTTTAGACGTGTTTGAGTGTCATTGGAATGATCCAGTAGAAATGATAAATTATGTGGAAAGGAGAGGAAGCAGTGGAAAGAGTCAAGTCCTTGGGTAGCAAGAGGATAGTTCAGAATACCAGTGACAGAGCTGGACTTCGTAAGAAGGAAGGAAGAGTCGCCAGGTACAGATGCTAGAAGAGGCTCTTCTTGTTGTGAAAATACCTCCCTCATACATAGCTCATGATTTTCTGTCTATCCCTTTCTATCTTTCCCCATCAGTCCTTTGATGGCAGGGACCATGACTCGTCCACTGGCCGCTTAAGCACCAGATTTGATAGATAAAAGGCTCTCCTATGTCTTTTTAATTTTTTCCCAAAAGTTTGAAAGTAATAGTCTACAGTGAGCACTACTTTTAATAATTTGCAGGCATAAACTTTTTTAAAGTAAATGCCTAATCACAAATCCTAAAAACAATTGAAATTGTCCAAGAGATTAAATTTTGATATTATTCTTTTTGAAAGTCATATTTTCAAAATGTGGCAAAACACAATGGAGGTACAAGAGGTATGATATAAAATGATATTCAGTTAGTTCCAGTTTGTTTTTTTAATGTATATACATCCAAAAGATAAAAGATTACCAAAAATAAATAATTTCTACAATAAAGGATTTATCTCTGGATAGTGGGCTTCCCTGATAGCTCAGTCCGTAAAGAATCTGCCTCCAATGCAGAAGACCTGGGTTTGATCGCTGGATCAGGAAGATCCCCTGGAGAAGGAAATGGTAACCCACTCCAGTATTCTCTCCTGGAGAATTCCATGTACAGAGGAACCTGACAGGCTACCGTCCATGAGCTCACAAGAGTCAGGCACAACTTAGCAACTAAGCTACCACCAGTGGGCATAACACTACCATAAACTAAACTATAAATGCTCTTTATATTTTTCTTTTCTGTAGTTACTATTTCTTATAATTAGAAAATTGTTGAATAATTATAATCAAGTATTCCAACTTGACTTAAAGCCCTGCATTTATGCAACATGTTATCTTACAACTCTGGGCTTCCCTAATGGCTCAGATGGTAAAGAGTTGTCTGCAATGCAGGACACCTGAGTTCAATCCTTGGGTCAGGAAGATCCCTGAAGAAGGGCATGGCAACCCACTCCGGTATTCTTGCCTAGAGAATCCCATGGATAGAGGAGCCTGGCAGGTTGCAGCCCATGGGGTCACAGAGAGTTGGACACGACTGAGCGACTAAGCATAGCACAGCACATCTTACGATTCTAGGGTACTGGAGGTTGAACCCAAGTATTCATTCATTTTTGAGGGACCCTTTTGTGCCTCAATTTCTTATCTTTAAAATTGGATAATGATAGTATCCTAGAGTCAGTATGAAGATTCAGTACATAAATACCTATTTAGATTTTTTTCTTTCTTGACCAGACCATGCAACATGTGGTGTCTCAGCTCCCCATCCACTGATGGAACGTGTGCCCCCTGCAGTGGAGTGGAAGTGCAGAGTCTTAACCACCCGACCGCTAGGGAAGTCCCCCGCAAACACCTGTTAGGTGCATCGGGAGGCACTAAGGAAGTCCAATCTGCTGTTCTTTCCTAAGTATCTTTGATGCAAAAGTTGGAGTAGGGCCATGGAGAAAGAAAAGGGGGTGACTTAGGGAATAAATAGGGAATGAAAATTTTGAAATAATAAGTGGTTTGCTGCCAAAATTCCCATGTAGAATTCCAACAGAAATCACACTGGAAAAACAGAAATTTTGCTGATGTTCACTTTGCAAATGCAGCTGGTTCCAGGCACATCACCGTGCACTCCTTTTGTTCTTTACTCCTGTACGTTGTTCCCCCACCCCCAGTTCCAAGAGGGAAGGTTTCTTTGGGGCAGTTAAGTAGCTCTTGTGTCTGGCTCCCCTCACCCTGTGCTATCCCTTCATAGAAAACAAGGATGCTGGTTTCTTGTCCAAAAGAAATGTGTTTCTTGGGTTGTGCTGATTGCCTTTTCTTGTCCTCTTCTTACCTCATGTTTTGAAGGCTGACTTGTGGCCCTTGCTAGTGGTGTCTGTGTCATAGAGCAGAGCCTTGCCGTGTGCAGAGTGATGTAGAGGGAGAAGCTGGCTAAAGGGAAACTCTTCTCACATCAGTGCAGAGCGCTGACCTTGACCTCTTATCAGCACTGGAAACTCAGTCTTCTATCTCCAGGGTACACATGTAGGCAATTGAAGTGATTTTTGCCCAAAGCTACTTGGTGGTGGTGGTGGTCATTCACTCAGTCGTGTCTGACTCTGCAACCCCATGCACTGCAGCACGCCAGCCCTCCCTGTCCTTCACTATCTCCCAGAATTTGCTCAAATTCATGTCCATTGAGTCGATAACACCATCCAACCATCTCATCCTCTGTTGCCCCCTTCTCCTCCTGTCCTCAATCTTTCCCAGCATCAGTCTTTTCCAGTGAATCGGCTCTTCACATCTTGATTAGGTACTAGTAAAGCGAAGATGGGAAAAGGGATTTCCTACCTCAGTATCATTGCACAAACCTCTCTAGCCATGTCCCATAACCTGGCAATTTCTCGGCAGCAACATAAAGGAAATAGTGGCATGTTGATGCTGTCACACGCCATTGTCATATGGCAGATCCCGTTAACAGAACATATTTTCTCCAGTGTGTTATTTGTTAGCTTTGTTGATGTTGTACTCGACTATTAGTAGTTGCTCAAGCAACCTAAAATCTGTTTGGAAAAGGTTTGGAGGTAGGTGGGTAAGTAGATCGCTTGATTGTTAGATGATGGACAGATGGATGTACTTGTAAATTCCTATTGTTGAGTAGACAAAAAAATTATTTTAGCTGCCTTTGTGTATCTACATTGCAGCTTCCCTGGTAACTCAGATGGTAAAGAATCTGCCTGCAATGCAGGGGACCCAGGTTTGACTCCTGGGTTGGGAAGAGCCCCTGGAGAAGGGAATGGCAACCCACTCCAGTATTCTTGCCTGGAGAATCCTGTGGACAGAGGAGCCTGCCAGACTACAATCCTTGGGGTCACAAAGAGTTGGAGACAACTGAGCAACTAACACACATCCACATGTGACAGAGAAAAAGTGCTATAAATTTACTCATGCTTACTCCATCCTGGACACTGTGCTAGGCATTGAGGAGAAGAGAAGAAATATAGACACTGCCCCCAGCAGTCAGGATGGGAGGTGGAGACAGAAAAGTAAGGGAACGGTTATATCACAGTGAATCTCCACAGTGATGGAAACATGTAATGACAGCAGAGTCCAAAACCAAGATCACCACTCCAGGAGATATGACTTCCGCGTGATGTACATAACCTTTGGGGTGAGAGAGCATGGCATTTAGGAACAGTTGGAGTATCTAAAGTGTTGGCTCAGATGGTAAAAAATCCTGCCTGGAATTCAGGAGCCCGGGGTTCAATCCCTGGGTTGGGAAGATCCTCTGGAGAAGGAAATGGCAATCCACTCCAGTCTTCTTGCCTGAAGAATTCCACGGACAGAGGTGCGTGGTGGGCTACAGTCCATGGAGTTGCCAAGAGTTGCACACGATTGAGCAGTGAACACACACACAAAGCACAGAGTGCGTGCCAAGCAGTTGGGAGATAAGAGGACAGAGGAGCCAGATTATGAGAGGCCTTGTAAACTCTGCGAAGGAAGTGCCATGTCATATGAATGCCCAGGGTAATCATGAACGAATGCTTATCTTTGCTATGGAGATGAATTGCATCGTGAAGTCAGAGATATCAGTAGTCTAGAGGAGAAATCACCAGGGCTTGGGAACAGAGTCTGGGGGCAAATGGAGAAGCTCTTAAGAAAATAGTCTGGAGAGGATGTGGAAGTAGATTTGCTGTACTTGGTTGGGAAACCAGAATCTTAGTTCAGGCTTGAACAGTAAGGTAGAGATGGAAAACCCAGGATAGTGAGCTGGCTCTAAAAGGAAGATGCTAAGTACAGGTTTTTTGAATTGTTGGATTTGAAGTGTGTTCTGTACATCAGACAGACTCCAGCAAGTGTTGTAAATGCAGGTCTGAAGTTCAACAGAGAGAAGTGAGTTTGAGGTCATCACTCATGAACTTGGTTAAGATTCCAAGAAGAACGTATTGAGTGAAAAAGAAACATCTCAGAGCAGGAATCTCTTTGTGAGATTTCTGTTTGACAACACAAAATCTCAACATACATTGATAACATATGTAAAACAAAAGTGGATGTTCTAACAAACTGGTAATTGACCTGCCTGTGAAGCTATCTTCCTAGTTTTACCAAAGTCTCTTTTTTATTATTTTTTATTGTGGTATAATTGACGTATAAGAATATGTAAGTTTCAGGTGTATAACATACTGATTCACACTTTTAAAGGTTATATTCCATTTATTGTTATTTAAAATACTGGCTTTATTTCCTGGAAAATAGAATAAAATGAAATACTGGCTTCGTTCTATGGATGAAGCAACTAGGAGGCAGCTTGGTCTGAGGAAACAGTGAACACTTCTCTGAAGTTCAGGTCCAAGTTTAGGCCTCACTTGAACAATGAATGCATGAGCTGCACCCATCAACCCTGGTGAGCATCAGAGATGGTTCAGAGGTGCAGTACAGTTAGAGAATATTTGGAGCCCCAGTCAGTGCCTGGCACCTGGTGGGCCTCTGCATGCAAAGTGCCTTTCCTGCTTGCCAAATAGACATGCCACTTCTGCTGGTAATTCATGTAATTGGCTGAGGGCTGTCAGTTTATTTAAAAATCCTGAGAAATTGACCTGTTGGTGTCACCTATGACAGACTTTTTGTTTAGATTCTTCATTTTGACAGGTGCCCAGTAATCTTCAGTCTGGGAGGTTTTACTCACTTACCTTCATAGGAAGTTTTCTTAGTAGAGAAAAAAGAAGTCGTCTTTTTTCTCTCTCTCTCTCTTTTTTTTTTTTTTTAAATTGACGAGTGCAAGAGAAAGCCTGTAACTTCAACTTCCCCCAAATGTGCTTAAGTTGTGGTCCCTGGAGTCTTCTCCCATTTCGGAGCAGTTACAATAGAGCCTCTATCTGGGCTCAGCCAGTCCAGTATGCTAACAGCATTTCTAAGGAAAGGCTTTTCAATCTCAGATTCTTCTTGCTACTAATTGTGTGCTACTCCTTTGTAAGGCAGGTAGAGGACCGGGGGAGGCAGAGAGGATGCTGTTTTTTGATCAACATTATCTGGTGATTTTGTTTGCCTCTTGGAAAAACAATCAGCTAAGAAGTATCTTCTGGCATTGTGTTTTGTCAAGAAGTTAAAGGGACATCTTAGGTCCAAGATACCATCCCTTTTAATTGGTGGAAATTATTGTTTTAAACACACATTCATGTAGTCCTCCTGGATTTGCAGATAAAAAATGTTTCTACTAAACAAAAAATAAGTAGTTTGGAACAGTAATAATTGAAAGGTAGTGTTTAGCATGTTTGTAATAAGAACATGTAGAAATATGGCAAAATAATACTTTCTCTTTGCAAAGTAGAAATTATAATCTTTGCTTTCTTCAAAATATAGGGGAAATTACTTGCATTCTACATGCCAAAAATGAAAGATTCACTCTGCTTTCAATCACATACCTATTCAAATTGTTGTAAGCAAAAGTCATACCCCATAACTGGTCAAGGCCTTAAGGAAATTGACAGAAGCTTTCCCAAAATCCAAGAGAACATGTAAAACTTCATATTAGAGTTAAGAAACAACTGAATTTTGTAAAGCTTTTTAGGGATGATAGTTAACAAGATGCAGATATCCGTCTGTGTTCTCAAAGTGTTTAAAATCATGTAAGCTCAGAGTAAGGACTCAGAAAGATGAGGGTGACATTGAAACTGCCATCGACAGAGCTGTATGGAGTGAACTTTAGAGAAGAATGTTCTAAGCAGAAGGGATGTAGAACAAGGATCAGAGATTTGAGTGAAGAAAAATGTCAAATAAGGAAAGTATAATATAGCCTAAAGAGATAACTGAATGTCATGAATCTAAGTTTGTTCATCAGCCTGGTCATTCACTTAAACATTTATCAAGTGATTACTGTTTTGTGCACAAAGATGTTTAAATATTAATTCTTTAATAACAAATATTCTTTTAGATGCTTAAAATAGAATTGTAAGAAAGATTGACAACCATTGCCCTATTTATTAACAGTTTTTAAAAATGCTATCAGCATTTTAAAACAGTTTGAAGAACTATCAGCCATTGTTTGGTTAAGAGAAATATGAGACATGTATAATTGTGGAATAGTATTCAGCAATTTAAAAGATAATAGAGATGATTCGTTGATAGAAAATGATATTTATTCCATATTGCTGAGTGGAAGAGAAAGTAGCTACAAAACAGGTACCTGGTTTTATCTGCTTTTTTGGTATGTGCTCTGTGCTCCAGTCTTATAGTCCTGTCCAACTCTTTGTGACTCCATGGACTGTAGCCCGCCAGGCTCCTCTGTCCATGGAGTTCTCCAGACAAGAATAGTGGAGCAGTTACCATTTCGTACTCCAGGGGATCTTCCTGACCCAGGGATCAAACGTCTGTCTCTTGGATCTCCTGCATTGACAGGTGGATTTTTTACCCCCAGCACCACCTGGGAAGCACTCTTTTTTTTGAGGTGAGGAGGGGGTATATATCACCTATCAACATTTAAGCTCCATGAAAAACATGAGGAAGGCTGGCTGCCTGAGTGAGTAGGGCCAGGAAGAATGATGGAAGAATGTAACAGTGCTTACTTCTGAGGGATGGAATTGAAGTTTATTTCCTTTGTATATTCTGTTTTTCATGAATGCTGTATATGAGTATGTATCATTTCACAATCAAACAAAATAATAAATGTATTTTCCTAAAACTACTAACTTTTTAATGCTGCAATGACAAAATGTAAAAATGTTAGCAATGAATTTCCAGTTGGGTTGACCCATTCTTTCCTATTAAATTCTGTCAGATAATCTGGAAGGTTTCCTTCAGTATCATCCATGTACTTGGTCCACGTAGGAAAGGAATAGGCAGAAATAAGGTCCAACATAGAAAAAAGAGAAAAAAGACCCATAAAAAGTTATCTCTTCCTTCCAAGAATTTACTACCTGCTGGGATACACAGAAGTGATCTCTGTAAGCCTTCATTTCCTTATCCATCAGATGTAGAGTTTAAGGGAGGGTTGGAAATAACATGGGCTTCCCTGGTAAAGAATCTGCCTACAATGCAAGAGACCCTGGTTCAATTCCTGAGCTGGGAAGATCCCCAGGAGAAGGGATAGGCTTGCAGCATAGGGGCCAGACGCATAGTAGCTCTGAATGATTGTTGCTTCTTTATTCGGTGAGCTCCAGAGCATTCGTCAGGGCTGACAAAGAAAAGGAACCTTGCCTTGACAGGTGAGAGGCGAGACAAGGCATTCCAGCAAGCAATAGACACAACCGTTATCCCATGAAAGAGAGGCATGGAGACCAGGCTGAGACTGGCGTGCCAGGAGCATGTGACCCCTCCAGATGGGCTGTGAAGGAGAGACAGACGTGGCACTGGATGGGCAAGGTTAAGGCTCAGTAGAAAAGCCCTTGAATGCCCATTTGCATTGGCATATATTTGGTGTTTCTAATTTAATTTTTCCTAAGCATCTGTTAGGGCTTCCCAGGTGGCGCTGGTGGTAAAGAACCCACCAGCCAGTGCAGGAGACTTCAGAGACACAAGTTTAATCCCTGGGTTGGGAAGATCTCCTGGAGGAGGACATGGCAGCTCTCTCTAGTATTGTTGCCTGGAGGAGCCCATGGACAGAGGAGCTTGGTAAGCTATAGTCATAGGGTCACAAAGAGTTGGACACAACTGAAGCCACTCAGCACTGCTGCTGCTGCTGCTAAGTTACTTCAGTCGTGTCTGACTCTGTGTGACCCCATAGACAGCAGCCCACCAAGCTCCGCCGTCCCTGGGATTCTCCAGGCAAGAACACTGGAGTGGGTTGCCGTTTCCTTCTCCAGTGCATGAAAGTGAAAAGTGAAAGTGAAGGCACTCAGTTGTGTCCAACTTCCGCAACCCCATGGACTGCAGCCTACCAGGCTCCTCCGTCTATGGGATTTTCCAGGCAAGAGTACTGGAGTGGGGTGCCATTGCCTTCTCCTCACTCAGCATACACGCAAGCATCTATTGATCACCTTCTGGTTAAAAGCCAGATACAGAAAGAGAAGTGAAGTGTATTATCTGCCGCCAAGAAGCTAACCCTCCAGAGTGGAAATTGTATTTCGGGGCGGGGGTTGGAGGGTGGACAAAACCTACTCTAAGAGAACTGTATCTGATGGTGATGCACAGACTGGATTGAAAGGAAAAGGGCTAGAAGCATGGTGAATCCCATGTTCCATTCTCATAGCTTTGTTAGAATTCTAGTTCCTTCCCTGAGAGAAAATTCTAGTGGCACTCACTTGTACCCTCTCCCTCCAACCCTTCCCGTGTTCATGAAGCCATTCTGGCTATATCTGCATCTCGTTTTTGTGTACTTAGTGCCTGGTGTAGGTGGTCAGTCATTATTAGTTGAGTACATAGCAAAATGAAAGAATACAGAATGTATGTCCTATAATATATAACACAGACCATATTAATGCTATATAACACTTTCCTGAATAATATACAAACAATCAAAAGATATTCTTTGTGGCTAGAAATGTTTAATCATAGGAAAAAGGGGTGGTTTCATAGGAAGTGAGACTGTGAGTATGAACAAAATTTTTCCTTAGTTTTCAGCCCCCAACTCCTTTTCCCTCTGCTATTGACACACATTGGTTTGGGGCACATCAGAACCCCCTGCACCCCCATGCTGGAGGAAATTTACCAGATAAGACAGGTCACACAAAAGTAATGGAGCTTAAGTCATTTACCCTTAGCGGAAGTCTTTGTCTTATAAAAGAAGATTGAAAAGGGAAGATTTCAAGGGGTGGAATTTCAGACCCCCTGATACTTAGAAGAGAAGAGAGAGCTTTTTGAGTAAGAGAAGTGCCTCCTGAGAGGTCCTCACTCCCCACGAAGGGGCTGACAGTGAGGGAAGGTGATGATGGAACCTTCCTTCAGCTCATGGGGAACCTATTTTTTTAAGTGCCTACGTCCGGTTCTGCCAACTTTTCTCTCGGGAATCAGCAATAATTATATGGCAGAGAAATCAGTGTGGAAAATTTTTATTCACTGATGAACTGAGGGTGTTATTCTGAGCTACACATTCTTTGATACAAAATTGAGTCTTTTATGCCAGTAAAAAGTCATCTCACTGTATATGTTAACTAAAATTGACAAATTGGTCTCTTTTAAACTTTCAAATTTTACTTCCCACCCCTGCAAAAAAAAGAGTCACAAAAAACCAATTACATTGAAATATGCCTTTAAAGATTATAGACAAATGGCTTGAAGGTCAATGAAAATGAATCAGTAGACATGGAATGATAATAAACCAGAACTTCTGTTTGTTGCAAACACTGAATTTTAGAGTGAAATATTATTTCAGAGATTTTAAAAAAAGAGCTCTCTTTAATATATGACCTGTTTAATATTACAGCTTTAGTTCATTGGTTTATGTATGATCAAAACAGAAATAGTCCAGGTAAATGAAAACTTCTAGTTAAATGCTTGGTGAATGAATTAGTATGTGATTAATTTTCTTCAAATGGCAGTAACAGTTAAAAGAAAGTGATTGCAGGAAAGGATAAAAGGTTTCCTGGTTTGAGTATGTTTCCGTGCTTCTGGCAGCAAGTTTGCAATAAAAAGAATGATTTTTATGAGAATGTGATTATTCACAGCAAGACTAGAGTTGGTGTCACTATGAAAAATTCTTCTTTGGTAGATACTCTCAGCAGGAATAATAGATCTAAAAGAAAGGCAACAGGAATTACAAAAAACACTGTGGCCAATGACAAATTACGTTTGCAAAATGATGGGCAAACCCACTGAAAACTGAGAAATCAGTTCAGCAGTAAATCAAAGGCTTATTTATTCTTAAAAGTAGTCCTGACAGTCAAAAGAATGACATTTATATTAGACATGTGCTGAGTTTTCTTTCACTCCCCACGAAGGGGCTGACAGTGAGGGAAGGTGATGATGGAACCTTCCTTCAGCTCATGGGGAACCTATTTTTTTAAGTGCCTACGTCCGGTTCTGCCAACTTTTCTCTCGGGAATCAGCAATAATTATATGGCAGAGGAAATCAGTGTGGAAAATTTTTATTCACTGATGAACTGAGGGTGTTATTCTGAGCTACACATTCTTTGATACAAAATTGAGTCTTTTATGCCAGTAAAAAGTCATCTCACTGTATATGTTAACTAAAATTGACAAATTGGTCTCTTTTAAACTTTCAAATTTTACTTCCCACCCCTGCAAAAAAAAGAGTCACAAAAAACCAATTACATTGAAATATGCCTTTAAAGATTATAGACAAATGGCTTGAAGGTCAATGAAAATGAATCAGTAGACATGGAATGATAATAAACCAGAACTTCTGTTTGTTGCAAACACTGAATTTTAGAGTGAAATATTATTTCAGAGATTTTAAAAAAAGAGCTCTCTTTAATATATGACCTGTTTAATATTACAGCTTTAGTTCATTGGTTTATGTATGATCAAAACAGAAATAGTCCAGGTAAATGAAAACTTCTAGTTAAATGCTTGGTGAATGAATTAGTATGTGATTAATTTTCTTCAAATGGCAGTAACAGTTAAAAGAAAGTGATTGCAGGAAAGGATAAAAGGTTTCCTGGTTTGAGTATGTTTCCGTGCTTCTGGCAGCAAGTTTGCAATAAAAAGAATGATTTTTATGAGAATGTGATTATTCACAGCAAGACTAGAGTTGGTGTCACTATGAAAAATTCTTCTTTGGTAGATACTCTCAGCAGGAATAATAGATCTAAAAGAAAGGCAACAGGAATTACAAAAAACACTGTGGCCAATGACAAATTACGTTTGCAAAATGATGGGCAAACCCATTGAAAACTGAGAAATCAGTTCAGCAGTAAATCAAAGGCTTATTTATTCTTAAAAGTAGTCCTGACAGTCAAAAGAATGACATTTATATTAGACATGTGCTGAGTTTTCTTTTTTTCAAGGCTCTGAATTATTATTTTGTACATTGTCAGCCTTTACTGTTTTACCTTACTGCTGCTGCTACTGCTAAGTCACTTCAGTTGTGTCCGACTCTGTGCGACCCCATAGACGGCAGCCCACCAGGCTCCGCCATCCCTCCAGGCAAGAATAGTGGAGTGGGTTGCCATTTTACTACTTGATTTTAAATTACATGATACAATTAAAAATATATTTTAATGAAAAACTATGTAATACAATTTGACATATTATGAAACGTTGATACACTACCCTATTTTGTATTTGAAGGTATATAGCATAACATTTGGGCAAACTCCGGGAAATGGTGATGGACAGGGAGGCCTGAGGTGCTGCGTTTTCTAGGGTCGCAGAGTGGGACACGACTGAGCAACTGAACTGAACATTTTCACTGATTTCTCTGTAGATTTCTAAAATGCCATATCTTCTTATATTAGCTGAACTATAAATGAAGCTATTATATTTGGGCCAAAGCTTTCTGTATATAGTATCATGCGGTAACGGTACAGAATGCACTGAAGTGTATTTTGTGCTATTGCACAAAACATAATCAATAAAAGATGGATCTTATACCATTAAGTTATTAGGCATGAACCATATACCTTTTCACTTGGTGCTTTTATTCACTGTATTTTTTAACTTTATTTTTTTAAAGAAAGGAAAATTATCTGTTGCTATCATTTGATCAAATGTAATAACATGCCATAATTATCAATTAAATGAATCCATTACTTTTAGGAGACACAATGTCGAACAATTGCAGATAAGCCCATTTCATTTTACAAACTTTATCTTCAGTTCTGTCTGGCTTTGATTAGTAAGCCTTCTTTTCCTCACCCTAAGGTGGAGGGTGTGAATAAAGACAAATATATTTAATATGACCATGTGGTAAAGAAGGTATCATGGTTAGAATGAAGGAACTCCGAGCAGAGTGAAACTGACATATTTATTAACACTGTACCACTCGCTGAGAAGAAACCAGCTTCATGCAATTCCTTTGGGATTCTTGGAGAAGTGTGCTGTGGTGGTATTATCATGCCATCTCACTTTTAATGAGCACATTTTTAAAGGAATTAATACTATAAGAAAATATTACAAATTTGAAAACATGTTCTCATCTTCTCTTTAATTCATTAATAAGCTTGATAGCCCTATAATTTTTATTTAGTGATCTTCAATATTTAGTACAACCTTGTACATATATGAAAACATAACATAAGCACTTTATCTTCTGCTTTAACATGCCATCTCACATACTTTTCAGTAAAGATTTTATCCTCTAAATGTTTTATGAATATTCAGCTAAACAGAATGAGATTGAATAGCTAATGTCTTGCCTTTGCTGAAACTGCTGTAATCCAAGTCTTGGGTTTCACATACAGGTACTATTCTAGAAAAATATCTCTTTTGTTGAGATAATCCCTACAGGATATTGTAACTTTAAATGTATTAAAATATTGTTTCTATAAGTAAGAAGCAATAATTAAAAATAGCATATGTCTCTATAAGTTGCATCTTATTACCAGATCTCAAAAATTGATGTCAAAATTCCTCTTACCTAGTTTGAGATTTGAAATTGGTTTTTTTTTCCCCCATTGGCTTCTATATTTGTGTCATCCTGTTCCTATCAAAACAGAAGGGGATATTTAGATATTGACTTATTAACACGTGTTGGCACTGAGTGGGAATGTAAAGATAAATTTGTCCAGCTGTATTTTAATTCCTTAACTCGTGTTCCCCAAACTGTCTAACAGAATGAGGCAGATTTCAAAAACTCCCTTTGTTCTTCATCTCCTGTGCTGTAGCCGTGGGTAATCTGCAACCTTTTCTTTAGCAAGGAAGCATTGTGTGGGAAAGCAAGGGCGGTCCATAGGTCACAAGGTGCACCCGGGATGGACATGATGGGTCCTGCTGCTGAGCGCCGCTCTGCTACTCTGACAGGGCTGCAGCCCCCACACCCTTCTTTCCAGGCGGCCCGTGCCACAGGCATGCCACCAGTCCACAGTGACGGGCATAGGGCACAGTAGTGCTGTGACTTTTCGTTGCATCCATTTGAAAGTGTAGTGCAGGTTTCGACACAGCTTTAGGAAGCACACTACAAGCACGTGATTTAGACTTACTATTTAGATTAGTGAGTCTAAATACACAGTGTGCTAATTGAACAGCCTCTTTTATATGGAGCAAAATATCCCAGTAAAATCCAAGTTTCTGCAAATTTACTGATGGACAGAATTTCTTTCTTTCCTGTTTTAAGCAAAGTATATCATTGATTTATAGTGTTGTGTTAGTTTCAGGTGTACATCAAAGTGATTCAGTTATACACGTATTTTTTTCAGATCCTCTTCCATTATAGGTTGTTGCAAGATATTGAATACAGTTCCCTGTGCTATGCCGTACAGACAGAATTTCTTTACCACAGAGCTCAAGGAGCTGAATCTAATTGTCAGTGAATTGGGAGCAGGACTCTTCACATCTTTGCCATCAATTAGTTTTCTTCTGGACCACCCCTCCCCCCTCCATAGAACTTCCAAGTCACAGAAAATGTCTAGGGTTGACCCATAGTACCTTATTTTTCCAACAAAATTATACAGATATCTAGACAGTCAGGAGTTATTTCCAAAAGCTGCGTGGAAATCACTCCCTTAAAAACCTCTGTCACTCAAATACTGGTCACCCTGTAATGCCATCTGTACGATTTGGATTTTTGATTAGAAAGAGGGTAGTGTGAGCAGATCCACAGGGAGAATCTTTTGTTTTTTTCTTTTAATTTTTCAAAGCACTGTTAATCACTTGCCTTCCAGACAACTAATGTGAATGTGTGCCACGTGTGGTAGTCGCTTCAGTTGTGTCTGACTCTTTGTGACCCCATGGACCGTGACCCCATGGAGCCCACCAGGCCCCTCCGTCCATGGGGTTCTCCAGGCAAGAATACTGGAGTGGGTTGCCATTTCCTCCTCTGGGGGATCTTCCCAACCCAGAGATCAAACCCACATCTCTTATGTCTCCTGCATTAGCAGGCAGGTTCTTTACCACTGGCACTACCTGGGAAGCCCATTTGAGTGAGTTGTCTCTAAAAGCACTAGAAATACTCTTGAACTCCATATATTACAGTTTTCATATTTAGAAATGAAAGGAAAACATTCTGGTAACTTGCAGATGTCTAAGGTGTCAGGCTAGTTACTTACTGTTTGGTGGAGAGGTCAAAGCAGTGGATGTAATTGCTTGATGACAGAAGGGGACAGAGAACCCAGCCACCGTGTCCCTGGCCAACTCCAGCAAGTCTCAGTAGGCTTACTGATGCATGGACACAATGAAAATAGCTCCTTCTCTGGGGATGCTTTTTCTTTCCATTTTTACTTCTTAAAGAAAGGTATTGAAACAATTAGTCGGCAGTATGGTGTTCATTTTCTCATGGTAAATTTGGAAAATGGAGCAAATATCGCTTCAGTCAGCAGAATCAGGGCTTATATAACTCAACTTCTCCCAAGACATGTTTGTAACATTTTTACATTGTTCCCTTTCATAACGTGCAGACTGCCTCCAAGTCTTCAAGTCTGTTTATGCAAAGCCTGCAGGTTTACTTGGAGTTTATGTTTCTAGTGTCAGGTTCAGGGGTGTAAACGCCTCAGCATCCTGACTGTGATGTCACTGTGTTTGGCACAGAGAATAAGACCCATTGTAACTGTCTTAATTCTTTTCATTAATTTTCCTAAATGAACGTGAATGGCATGGTGTGTTTTTACATAATTATGGCACAAGTGAGAGGCTTGAGGGAAAAGTCCAACCACTACGGTATCAAAGCAGAATAAATATTTGCAGAAAAATTCTGCCATAACTTAATATTTTGCATATGAGCCCCTGTACAAAATCTGAGTTATTCCCGGAGCTCAGTCCAAAAGAACATGTCTGTGGCCCAGCCCTGGAAGGCCAGAGATGATGATGGATCGGAAAAAGGTCAGCTTGAGTTGCAGTGCCAAGAATAATGACAGAAAGAACCAAAAAGGCAGAATAACAGTGCAACCAGAGTTCTGAGGGAGACCATGCTTTTGCTGCATGGCCGTGAGATAGGACCCCATGTGGCTTTCTTCCTGCTCTCAACACTGGACCTGGTATTCAGCTGCTTCATGGGTTGGCAGTTTTCCCCAGCCACGCATGTCAGCATTTTATAATCCAGCCCCACAAGTGCTGAGATGTCTGTAAGCGAGGGCCCAGAGTCACTGAAACTTGCTGATTTTAGTGATTTTAGTGCTCTGTGAGAAGCACAAGCCATGAAACATAAAGGGAAGCCAGACAAGGCTGAACTTTGGGCATTGGGTTTGTGATTTATCTGAAGGATGCTTGCTCACAGGAGCCGTTTCAGGTACAATAGAGCTTGCAGCCAGTGCCTGTGGACTCAGCATCATGCTTCCCTGATGGGCGCCACCTGCCCTCATTCAGCTCTACTGTGACTGTGACCCAGTCCTTGTTCCCAGGCTTCGAGCCTTCTAGTAGGACATGTGACAAAGTCATGCTAATAGCTAGGCTCTCATCTACCCTTGTGCTCTGCCCCTCCACCCTTGTGAAGACCGAGTTTCCATGATGGCTTTCCTCCTGGGAAAATTTCTCTCTGAAGTGCCAATCATTTGGAGCCCAAGTGGAGAGATGAAGGGGTGGGGCTTGAACTGCAGGATGGAGTTGAACCTCTGAGCTCTGGGCCAGAAGAGGGGCAGCAGTGACAGATGCTGGACCCCCAGGTGGGCATGGGGCAGACAGAGGGGAGGATGCATCCTGGAGCAGGAATCCCGTAAACATTAAACAACTGACAAGCCAGCAGGGGCCTAGGTTGTGGAGTGGGCCATTGTCTAAATTATGCAAAATCCAGGGATCCTAGGGAGAAATAATGCTTGGGGATCAAAAGCCTGTATAGTGTCTCAGCACTGAGGTTACTTAGCTTTTCTGAGTCTTCATTTATTTGCAGCCGTAAAATAAGCTGTAACCTTAAATACTATTTTGTGTTCAGCATAAGTAAGTATCAGTAATTCAGCTCACCCATGGGCCTGCCTCTGCAGGTGTGCTAAGTCACTTCAGTCATGTCTCTTTGTGACCCCATGGACTAGCCCACCAGGCTCTTCTGTGCATGGGATCCTCCAGGCAAGAATACTGGAGTGGGTTGCCATGCCCTTTTCCAGGGAATCTTCCCGACGCAGGGAGCAAAACCGCCTCTCTTATGTCTCTTCCAAAACCCTTGGAGTTCTTTACCACCACACAAATATAGAAAACAGCTCTTATTGGAGTTGTTATCCATCCCTTCAAGGGAAGGAAAAATCCATTCTTCATAGGATATAGACTGTCGAGACAGGATACCTTTGTAATCCAGTGTCAGTGGGTGGTGTGTTCCTGGTACTTTAGGACTTCTGGAAAGGGAGGGACTGAGCTCAGGGTGGGAACAGTGGGCCCAATGTGTTAGCAATGTCTAATTCAGTAATAATTATGAAATTTACCTAGTGAAGGATAACCACAACTTTGCCTAGCACTGGCTTGACTCTTAGAAGCTCTTTGAGGGATGTGAATATATGTTAAAACTGGTTAAATAGAAATGTTATATACTCTAGTATTGACACGACATGATGTAAACCTTTATACAAAAACATTGATATTGACATCCCTTTGGAAAGCCATGAACAGCAAATAGTTCTCTGCTTATCTCTTGATCCCTTTTCAGCCCCGCATCAGTTCTCATATCTGTACTTTGGGGGTTAAAAGAAACTATTTAAGATCTTTCCTTCCTACCTCTGAGACCTGCTGATTAACTGCAGAGTCCCTTTGCATTTGTGGGGTATCTTCTAGAGAGAAGGATGGCTGGCCTCCAAAAGGTCACCTTCCCCCACCCTCACACTACAGCCATTCAGAAGTAGAGGACCAGAATCGACAGTCCCTGTCACCTGCTGGTCCATGTAACTCTCCCCCTTTAGCCTCAGGGCCTTTACACTTGCTCTTTCCTTGGCCTGCAAGGAAAAGACACTCACACGACGTTGCATACCCCCGTGCTGCCGTATTGTTTCTCCTGAGCACTCATCACTGTCTAACAGATTGTACATTTTGCATGTTCTTTTGTTTGGATGCCTCTCCCAACTGGAATGTTAGTTCCAAGATGGTAAGGACTTTTGTGTTAAGTGGTGTGTCCTTAGAATCTACAGCAATACCCAGAACAAGTATTCCCTAATAAATAATCAGACACAATAATAAATAAATGATCACCTCTTTAACCCAAAGCACCGATTAGCCACTTTGGATCCATGTTGAGTGCAAAATCAGGAGCAAGGAAATGACTGCTTCACACTCCTACATGAGACCCCAAGCCTGACACTCATGTGTGTTTGGGGTCCCTTAGGTGTCTCAAGCCTTAGCAGGCCAGAATAATGCCTGACCAATTAATTAATTAACACTAAATTGGTTGAACCGGCCATGGGAGGCCCCTATGTGGATGCTACCCCAAGACTTGGATTCGGTAATGGCTTGAATTCCTTAAAATCTTACTGCATACTTTTTGGAAGTTTATTTCAATTACATTTTCAGCACATTCAGTCTTTTGGGAATAAAAATGTATTTTCTCATGAAATTATATATATTCTGCACTCTGTGTATTAAGCATCTAATTCGGGTTTGTAGGCATAGATTTTGGCACCTGAAAATATAAAAAGCTTCCATTATTGTCTTCTGTGTCTATAGACTCTTGCAATGGGGCTTTATTTAATCTTTGTTGCTATTGTTTCATTGGTTTCATTTCTTCTCCTATCCCTCAGTTACCTAATTGTCTGGGTTTAGAATAGATTTGCAATGAAAAGCAACCAAATTCAGAAAGGAAAAATGGAAACCTCAAATTAGGCTTTAGGAAAACAGGCAAAAAGCTGGATGGCTTCTGAAAAGTGAAAGAAGGGAAGCCTCATCGCCATGGAGGAGACAATTTCAGGATATCAGAATGCATGGAACTACAGTTTTCTAATTTAACAATAAGTACACTGAGTACAAGTTCAGACATTACAGGGCTCAGCTGAGAAATGAAATGATATTTCAGTATCTTAATAGTCTCCATTCTTTGAGGAATTAGTTTTTTATGGGTAAGCATCAAAATAGTAATATAGTTTCTCATTAAAAAAATTTTTTTTAATACACAGCTTATTTTCTAAGACATTTATACCATTATTTGTAAACTCGTAATAGTAACTTATCATCTTTCATATTGTTCAGTCGCCAAGTCATGTTGTCAATTGCAAGTTTATGCAACAGACTACTTGTATATTAAGTAAACTGAGAGCTCAGTCCAAAAACACATTTTACATGATACTTTAATGATGTTTTAATTCCTAAAAGCGCCAACTAGGCCCTTTAAAAATGCTCTTGATTTTTTCATCCCTTTTTATTGGAGTATAGTTGCTTTACAGTGTTGTGTTCGTTTCTGCTCTACAGCAAAGTGAATCAGCTATATGTATATCTCCTCTGCTTTTGGATTTTGTTCCCATTTAGGTCACTACAGAGCACTGAGTAGAGTTCCCTGAGTACATTCTCATTAGTTATCTCTTTTGATTAAAATCATTCTACAAAAATTCTCTGGCTAAGGTATATGTATGGCTGATTCCTCTTGCTGAGACTATCAAAACATTGTTAATTGATTATACTCCAATAGAGAATAAGTTTAAGAAGAAATTCTGCTAAACAGCAGGGTTTTGTGGTTGCTGTCACACCAAACTGTGCTTCAATGAGATCATTGTGAAGTGAGTTTGGTTATCTGCAGGTAAAAAGGCTGGGAGCAGTTGACCCTTAATTAGAGTAAACCAAGATACTGAACAGTATTTCAAATGAGGGCCCAGCCTGGGAACAAAAAGCCTTAAGGAAAGCTGGCAGGACAAAACAAATACAGGATTCAGGCAGACAATAGCTGTGGTAGAGTCATCAACAGTCATTAGAAGATAAGGCTGCTCTGTTAGTAATGGAGATTTACAACTGCATTAGCTTAAGAAAAGCCTCTTAACACCCTGTTTTTCCAAAGCATTCTTCCCACCCCTAGAATTAACCAGGTAACTTTGGGTCAGCTTTGATTCCTTAAATTCAATTCTTTTAAACATATCTTTTTCCTCTTCTAATTCCTCAACTTCCTCCCTCTGTTCTTTCTCCCCAGAGAGAAAAATCTTGCATTATCAGCACTGAGGCTTTGGGGGGGTTCTGTTTGTTTGCCGGAGTACCCTTTTTCACATTTGTGTTTTTTAACCACACACCCTAACAGAGTCGTGTACCAACAGCATTTTTGTGTTTTTGTCTAGATGAATGGCTAGATGGTAGAAAGTCACGATTTAGTAATTCTTTAACCCAGAATAAGTACGTTGTTGAAAAAACACAACTATCATTCATCTTTCACCCTCTGAATTATGTATAATAACTCAGAAATTTCCCATTGTGTTTTGCAGGAATGACCTATTTTTAAAATGTTAAATTCACAATCTTGCCTGCGAGGCCTCCTAGACTTTTATTCCTTTTTTTTCTTATCTGGGGTTATGGACCTCAGGAGAGCAGGAAAGGGTTACAAGGTCAAAGCCTTTTCCTCCTTGGAACTTGCGGCTTGCTGGGAGAGGGTTGCCTGGAAAATAGATGCTTTAGAAGGAAGAGGTTGGGGTCAGGATTTTAATTCTGTTAAGCAACAGCTGGTTTGAGTTTCTTTCCACTTCTATCTCCTGCTCCCTTCCTCACAAATCCATGGAGAGAAAGAATTTGTGCAGAAGGAACCGGCAACATAAAAATCCACCTTCTGTTCCTAGGGTGCTTTATCTCTGGCATCTTTGTTACACATTGAATGTCAAGCACGAGAGGGATAGGATAGATTTGATGAGGTGAACTCTATGGGAAGGATGACTAGAGCTTTAGTCCAAAGAACCTTTTAAAATACAAGATGCACGCCTGCCGATTTCTTATAAGATTTTTCTCACTAAAACTTTTAATGGAAATAAGTGTCAGAAAGGCCACTGTGGTATTTGGAGGCTGGCTGCCAAGAGAAGAATCATGGCTAAAATATTAAAACATGCCAAGTGTGTATTACTTGTTTCTGGACTAGAGACCATGTCTATCTCCAAATTATAGTTTGCCTCCATTTGTTCAGCAAATGTTTATTGAGTGTTGCTCTTCCCACAAAGATGCTGGAGGCTGGGGCATAGCAGTAGGATGGAGGAGTGCTTACATGTGAACAGGTGCATTAGTGTGAACCCGTCCGACTGGGCTTTAACCCACTATTACACCCCCTATTCTAAACAGTTTATGCATGGTGTGGGATTTTAAAATCGGGTCTGTTCCAATCATTTTACAATCAACTCATAAATCCACTATTTAAAATGAATAGCAATAACAGAAAAACAGTTTAAAAAAAGTTTTGAAAACAGTAAAAGAAAAAAAACCTCATGGTTAATTTTTTTAGATTGGGAAGTCTCCCATGCTTTTTTCCTACAGAGACACACACACACACACACACATGTACACGCGCAAGCAAAATAAAACTCACATCTCTCAAATCAATAGCAAACTAGTAACAGATTTTCTGGTCTGGGCTCCACGCTGGCCTCAGGCTGTGTTGGTGTGTGGCTCAACAGCAATCAAAGGTCATAATTTCATTGGCAGTTAGCATCAGGTTTAATTTTTCTAGCATGTTAGATTT
Organism: Madoqua kirkii; assembly: GCA_006408675.1. NCBI lineage: Eukaryota > Metazoa > Chordata > Mammalia > Artiodactyla > Bovidae > Madoqua > Madoqua kirkii. The sequence continues at coordinate 2,373 of SJYC01077739.1, read as the reverse complement.
ACCGAAATGTCTGGTTTCAGTTACACTTCGGCATTGACTGAATCAGCTCGGAGCAGTGTGATGTCTTCAGGTACCTGAGGTTTATGGAACACATATGCTAATTGTTTTCAATCACTTTCCTTTCTAAACACAAAAATGTGTTTTCTGAACCTGAGTAACAGTAGTCCTTATTGACATTACTCCTTTCTTACATTGAAAAAGGACCCAAAGTAGGTAAAAATGTCAATTTAACAAGACTGCCACCTACTGATTGACGTGGTTGGCAAACACTACCAATTTCAGTGTTTGGTTGTTGTGTTTCTTTTAAATAGCTGTGTATGGTTTTCACAAAAAAATGTAGATGCTTTTTGAAAATTAACATGTATCAATTCTAATTGTGTTTTAGGAATGTGACCAAGTTCATATAGACGATGTCTCTTCTGATGACAATGGACAAGACCTAAGGTGAGCCCGTGATCGGGATGTTATGGTTTAATTGCTCAGCTCATGAAGATGAACTTTCTCTTTGGTTAACTTTGGGCTTTTCTTGCATCTAAATAGCACATATAACTTTGGAACAGATGGCTTTCCTGCTGCAGCAACCAGTGCTAATTTATGCTTGGCAACCGGTGTCCGGGGTGGTGTAGACTGGATGAGAAAGTTGGCCTTCCGCTACAGACGAGTAAAAGAGATCTACAATACCTACAAAAATAATGTTGGAGGCAAGTGATATCACCAGTAGCTTGCTGGATTGGTTAAGGCAGTCTCAATAAAATACTCAGAGCATCATACATTTACGTCACATTTGGGGGGTTAGAACAGCTTTTGCTGAGAGTAATTTCATCTAACCAGTGATTATTCTGCTGTAATTGAATGAGAGAAGTAATAGATTTAGAGCCAGCTGCCCTGGCCAGGCTAATCTAGCCCTGGCGCCCTTTCTTAGCAGTGGTGTGAGTTAGTAAACTTACTGGAGTAAGTTTCTTGACCTCTTGCCTAAAGGGCTTAAGATAAATCATGAAGCATCCTTCTATCAGGTAGATGCTTGTGTTAGTTCATCTTTTGATTTTGTTTCAAAAGGACTTTGGTATGAAAAGGAATATATTGACTTCCCTGGTGGCTCAGATGATAAAGAATCTACCTGCAATGCAAAAGACCTGGGTTCAATCCCTGGATTGGGAACATCTCCTGGAGACGGAAATGGCAACCCACTCCAGTATTCTTGCCTGGAGAGTTCCATGGACAGAGGAGCCTGGCAGGCTGCTGCTACACAGTCCCTGGGGTTGCAGAGAGTCAGACACGACTGAGTAACTAACACACAATGAAAAGTTTAAGGGTGGTTGTTGGTTTCTAGCATGGCTAAATTCAGATGCTCTGGTGATGCAATCAGTAATCCTTGGCCTGTGATTTCCTCTGGGGTCAGTCCCTCCCGAAGGTGGCAAAAGTGACCACCAGTAGACCCAGGGTTTTTTCAACCAGTCCAGCACCTCCGTGGGGTGGAGAAACATCTTTCCCAATAGATTCAACAAAAAAGTTCCAGGCACTTTTGGTGGCCAAGACAAGGTCACATGCCTATTGTGAGAGCCAGAGGATAGTGTTGTCTCTGCCCAAAGTATGCAGTTGAAGGAATAGGGGTGAGTAGGCTCCCTCAGTAGAATAGAGGACTTCTATAACTAGAGAAAGGGATGTCGGGAATGCAGAAACAATAGATGTTCCCTACAGTGCTAAATATTTGTTGAATGGTATGTGAAAAATTGCTTAGTACACGTGAAGCTTGAGGGAGGCATTAGAGTTGTTTTAAATGTTTCTTATTTATAAAGTTGGTGAGACTCGATGGTAAGGAAGTAGTTCCTTTGCTTTTAAATCCACAGGTCTGCTTGGTCCAGCCAAGAGGGAAGCCTGGTTGCAGCTGAGGGCTGAAATTGAAGCCCTGACAGACTCCTGGTTGACACTGGCTCTGAAAGCCCTCACGCTCATTCACTCCCGGTAAGTTGTCCCCAAGTCACTGGGTAGGGCCTCTGCCTGAAGACAGGCTTTGCTTGTTCATTTTGGAGACTTACTTTTCAACTGTCTTTTTTTTTCTTTCTGTTCTCATAGAACGAACTGTGTGAATATTTTAGTAACAACTACTCAGCTTATCCCAGCATTGGCGAAAGTCTTGCTATATGGTTTAGGAATTGTATTTCCAATAGAAAATATTTACAGTGCAACTAAAATAGGTAAGCTACTTTTTAATCATTTATATAACAGTCAACCTTTTGCTTTCAGGCTAGTAAAAATGAAAGGCAACAAATAGGATTTTATTTATAGGATTCTAAATGTCAGAAAACTAGAATAATGTTTAAACCAATTTTACTGTCAAAATTTCCTTTAGATATCAAGATAAATATAAAGCAT
>SJYC01077737.1:0-22966 GCA_006408675.1 Madoqua kirkii | reverse complement strand
GATATAATGGTCATCTGAGTTAAATTCACCCATTCCAGTCCATTTTAGTTTGCTGATTCCTAGAATGTCGACATTCACCCCTGCCATCTCTTGTTTGACCACTTCCGATTTGCCTTGATTCATGGACCTGACATTCCAGGTTCCTATGCAATATTGCTCTTTACCACATTGGACCTTGCCTTTATCACCAGTCACATCCACAACTGGGTATTGTTTTTGCTCTGGCTCCATCCCTTCATTCTTTCTGGAGTTATTTCTCCACTGATCTCCAGTAGCATATTGGTCACTTTCTGACTTGGGGAGTTCCTCTTTCAGTACCCTGTCATTTTGCCTTTTCATACTGTTCATGGGTTTCTCAAGGCAAGAACACTGAAGTGGCTTGCCATTCCCTTCTCCAGTGGACCATGTTCTGTCAGACCTCTCCACCATGACCCGCCGGTCTTGGGTTGCCCCACAGGCATGGCTTGGTTTCATTGAGTTAGACAAGGCTGTGGTCCTAGTGTGATTAGATTGACTAGTTTTCTGTGAGTATGGTTTCAGTGTGTCTGCCCTCAAAATAAGTAAATAAACAAAATAATGATGGCCAAATAGAGTGGATATTCTCCTCAAACAGCAGTCCCTTAAGAGGTGCTCTAGTAGAGACTGATGTGCCCTCGCTCTGTGAATCCAGTGTTCCCTCAGGATTGGCACAGATCGCTGGTTCTTTTACTGAACACTAGGAAAAGTTGTTGGCTTATTCAGAGGTCTTGTAGGAAAAAAAAATATGTAAGTCACTGAACACTCAGCCCAGCTAGATGCTCACCCTCAGGGAAGAGCTTCCCTCAGGGAAGCAAGACCTACACAGCCTGGTTAAGCAGAAGGGCTCTTCAGTCCTCCATCTCACACACCCAGTCTCACTCTAAGTTCTCTCTTCTCTTTTTGCCAAGCTCCTCTAGTTGGATCCACATATGCTAAATGCTTTGTATGAGATTCCACTGGGCTGGTCTTTAAGTAACTACACTGTTCTCCAAAACTGTGGGCTATATTCATTCAAGCAGGCAAGCCTCACCTTTGATTTCTAGAAATTTCGGGACAAGACTTGTGTGGCCCTCACAGATACCTCGCCCTTTCTTCACAGTTCCAGGTACACCTCTGCGGCATGAACGGCCAAACTGAGTAAACCCTGTTTACATTTTGGATATTTGGGAAGAGATTAACAACTCACTCTCACAGTCCCAGCATCTTTTTTTTCTTTTTTGGCTTCACTGTGGGGCATGCGTTGTCTTAGTTCCCTGCCCAGGGATGCAGCCTGCACTCCTATAGTGGAAGCACAGAGTCTTAACCACTGGATCACCAGGGAAGTCCCAAAGTCAGTTATCTTTTTTTTTTTTTTTTCTTGGCCATTTTGAACAACTTGTGGGATCTTAGTTCCCTGATCAGCAACTGAACCTTGGCCCTTGGGAGAAAGCAGTCCTAACCACTGGACAACTAGGACATTCCCTATTTTTAATCAGAATTCAGTGTATTGGGACTACTATTATTTTTATGGTGTGATTTTGAGTGATATAATGTCTCCTTATAATAGATAAAGAGGAAGGCATCATGATAAAGGCTTCCTTCATGAGCTTTCTCTTGGGACCAGAGGACAATACCCCGGCAGGCATCCTCTTGCGTCATTGGGAAGGGGCAGGAGATGGGCTGTCATGGAGACTCTAGAGGTGGTGTTTACATCAAAGAATTCTCCATGGTCTGATCCTTAGCTTTGAGTCTCTACAACTTGGTTTTGTGGGTATCCCAGTAAGATGCAAGGAAATTTATATGAGCCACACTACTAAGAACTGATCTAAAACCAGAAATCAGTAATTAATTTCTTTGATAATCAAACTCTGATTGACACTGGGCCTGGGCCAGGCCATATCCTAGACTCTGGATGTAATGAACAAAACAGACTTGGTCTCTGCACAGTCTAGTAAGAGAAACGCATAAACAGGCCATTCCAACCCAGTGAGGTGAGTGTGCTAGTTACGGGAACAGCTGGAAGAGGCCCAATCCTAGAGGAAGTGACAGAGGGAGATGACATGGAGAAAAAGCCTATTCCTGATTTCCTTACTTCAGTGAGGGTTGTCACTAAGCATCTTGCTGTGGTGTCATTTTCAATTCTCCTCTCAACCTCGATCCATCACCAAGGTACATTAGATCCACAGCAAGTCTCTTTGGTTCATCCATTTCTTTCCATCAGTTTGCAACAGAGGAAGTGGACACAAATTGGAAGAGATAGGTGCCTCAGTGAATTTCATTGAGGGCTTTCAGCCCAAAAGTGCTTTTGTTTTTTTATTCTTTTATTTCATTAAAGAATAAAGTGAGCAGACAAGTGTGTGTTTATACTTGGTTTTAAACTGATGAGAACTGGGCTCTAATTAAACTGATAAGAAGTGGACTCTAAACTTCTCTGAATTTTTAAAGCTCTGATTGAGATATTGGCTCCTCTGTCTATGGGATTCTCCAGGCAAGAAAACTGGAATGGGTTGCCATGCCCTCCTCCAGTGGATCTTCTTGACCTAGAGATCGACCCCTCATCCCTATGATCGATGCCTCATCACTCTCTGTCCTCCATTTGCAGGCGGGCTCTTTACCACTAGTGTCACTGGGGAAGCCCCAGGTTTCTGGATATTGTTGTTGTTCAGTCGCTCGGTTGTGTCCAACTCTTTGCGACCCCATGGGCTGGTGCACGCCCAGTTTCCCTGCACATCGCCATCTCCCAGAGCTTGCTCAAACTCATGTCCATTGAGGCGGTGATGTCATCCAACCGTCTTATCCTTTACGTTCTCCCCTTCTCCTCCTGACTAGTCTTTCTAAAGGCAGTATCAGGGTCTTTTCCAATGAGTCAGCTCTTTGCATCAGATGGCCAAAGTTTTGGAGCTTCAGCTTCAGCATCAGTCCTTCCAATGAATACTGAGGATTGATTTCCTTTAGGATCAACTGCTTTGACCTCCTTGCAGTCCCAGGAAATCTCAAGAGTCTTCCCTAAAACCTCACAGTTCAAAGCATCAACCCTTGCATCTCGCTTTTCTCTTCCCTTAGATGGGGAAACAGTGGAAACAGTGTCAGACTTTGTTTTGGGGGGCTCCAAAATCACTGCAGATGGTGACTGCCACCATGAAATCAGAAGACACTTACTTCTTGGAAGAAAAGTTATGACCAACCTAGATAGTATATTCAAAAGCAGAGACATTACTTTGCCGACTAAGGTCCGTCTAGTCAAGGCTATGGTTTTTCCTGTGGTCATGTATGGATGTGAGAGTTGGACTGTGAAGAAGGCTGAGCACTGAAGAATTGATGCTTTTGAACTGTGGTGTTGAAAAGACACTGCGAGTCCCTTGGACTGCAAAGAGATCCAGCCAGTCCATTCTGAAGATCAACCCTGGGATTTCTTTGGAAGGAATGATGCTAAAGCTGAAACTCCAGTACTTTGGCCACCTCATGCGAAGAGCTGACTCATTGGAAAAGACTCTGATGCTGGGAGGGATTGGGGGCAGGAGAAGGGGACAACCAAGGATGAGATGGCTGGATGGCATCACGGACTTGATGGACGTGAGTCTGAGTGAACTCCGAGAGATGGTGATGGACAGGGAGGCCTGGCGTGCTGCGATTCACGGGGTCGCAGGGAGTCGGACAAGACTGAGCGACTGAGTTGAGCTGAGCTGAGCTGTTTTACCAAAGTGAAAACTACACTTCCCATGAGCGCTCACAGGCGTCGACGTCGCGCAGTTCTTTGTCGTAGCACAGCGCCCTTTATACGCACTTCCGCCCGCTTGCCACTTCCTTTCCTTTCGGCGGCTCGCGGCGGCAAGATGGCCGTGCAAATTTCCAAAAAGAGGAAGGTGCGATCCCGGGGCCCAATTGCAGGGAAGTGTGGCGTTTCGCGGGTCAGGAGCTTCTCTAGGTGCTATTGCGAGACCTATAGCGCTTCGCTATACCCGAGGCAGCAGCTGGACGGTGCCGCTTTCCCGTGGGCTTTGGATGGCGGTGGATTGAGCGCAGGCCCGTCGCTGCTGAGGCCGTATGGCTGGGATAGGAGAGAAGGTGTTTTGTCGGTTCCGGGCGGAGAGCAGAGATGAGCACTGAGGGCTTATGCCGTGGAGGAGGGCGTGTGAGCCTTTTTTAGTCAGTAGCTAGTAAAGTTACTGAATGTGATGTATTGAATGCATGAGCCTTTAACCCCATCGCATCATAGCTTTGAGAAAGGGAGGTAGCAGTCTTTGCTTGCCTTCTTCCTAGGCGTCTCTGGGTGCAGGCTTCTGACCCCAAGGACCTCAGTTTGGAAGGTTACTGACAATTTCTTGTTCTACCTTGGGCTCAAGGAAAAGTTCTGGGGAAATAGAGGGAAGGGGCCTGAGGGAAACGGTTTGATAATTTAAAACCCTTCAATGAAGAGGAGATGACGAGTCTGACTGGAGGTGTTCTCTTTGTCCAGGTGACCTACCCTGTGCCGCGTTCTGTGGCACAGTTTTAAGGGCCTGGGTCAAAGTTAACTTCCAAAAGATGACTTAGAGGCATTTGTCTGAGAAGGGTTGCTATATTTCCTCTGGAACAAGGCAAAATAAGTGATGATGGGTCGTTGGTTTGAGGTGTTGAATTTTGATTAGGGTTGCATTGACTGGGCTAGAAACCTGAGCCCATGTCCAGATCCTGATTTTCATTTTACTTTCGGTTAGTTTGTCGCTGATGGCATCTTCAAAGCTGAACTGAACGAGTTTCTCACTCGGGAGCTGGCTGAAGATGGGTACTCTGGAGTTGAGGTCCGAGTTACACCAACCAGGACAGAAATCATTATTTTGGCCACCAGGTAAAAAATTCATTTTTCTGGCCATCACCTGTAATTGTTGTCTGCACTAAGGTGATTTCTTCTGTAAACTTAGCAGAACGACAGTTGAGTCTTAGTGAATGAGTTTTTAAGCTGCATTTGTTAAAAAAAAATTATAATCTGTTAGTTTTTGTCATCCCAAATTTATACTTGTGTCAGATGAATTAGATTTTTGCCACCACACATGTGCAAGATTTAAAACTACATCTGTAATGTACGAGAGCTGTGAATTGTCACTCTTCATTTTCCCCAGGACGCAGAATGTACTTGGGGAGAAGGGCCGGCGGATCCGGGAACTGACTGCTGTGGTTCAGAAGAGATTCGGCTTCCCTGAAGGCAGTGTAGAAGTGAGTGATCCTGGCTTGTGCCAGAGACTACTCTGGAGCTGGAAATGGCTCTTCAGATTGGCGCTGTGCTGCGCTTTGTCACTCAGTCGTATCCAACTCTTTGTGACCCCCATGGCCCCAAGCCTTCTTCTCTGTCCATGGGGATTCTTCCAGGCAAGAATGCTGGAGCTGGTTGCCATGCCCTCCTCCAGGGGATCTTCCCAACAGAGAGATTGAACCCAGGTGTCTCCCACATTGCAGGCGGATTCTTTGCCATCTGAGCCACCAGGGAAGCCCTCTTTAGGATGGTACTTCTGAAAACTCATATTATCACCCTGAAAGCTTACTTGTGATCAGTGAGTATTACAAATGGATTGGTATTTTGTTGGAGGTCTTTTAATAAGCAGTTGGCTGCAGTTTATGCCCATCTTGGATATAGTAATGATACATAGGAGAGATTGGCTGCCCATTGATCTCCATGATTTGGCTGTGGAAAGAGGTGGGGGTGGGAGAAAAATGAGGAATGGTTCAGTTCGGTCTCTGTCCCTGAGTGTTTGTTAGATATGGGCATTAGAAGTGCTTTAATACTTGAGTATTAAATTTAATACTTTAGTACAGTGAAGGGCTTCCCAGGTGGCTTACTGGTAAAGAATCTACCTGCCAGTGCAGGAGACGTGGGTTCAGTCCCTGAGTCAGGAAGATCCCCTGGAGGAGGGCATGGTAACCCACACGAGTATTCTTGCCTGGAGAAGAGGAGCCTGGTGGGCTGTAGCCAGTGGGGTTGCACACTCTGCCACTGAATGAGAACAAGTATAGTGATACGTAGAGTGGTGTCTGCTTGAATCGTGAATGTGCTGATTTTTAGTTGAAAACAGTGGTGAGTGTAACAAGTGCCTTGTTTCTTTAAAGCTTATGCTGAAAAGGTAGCCACAAGAGGACTGTGTGCCATTGCCCAGGCAGAGTCTCTGCGTTACAAGCTCCTAGGAGGCCTTGCAGTGCGGAGGTAAGAGTCCTTCTGAATTGTGTCCTTTTGTGAATCAGTATATCAGCTATTTTGTTAATTTAGTAAGTGGACTCTGTGACAGGCTCAGCTAGTCTCTGAGGGCTTTAACAATAAGACATTGTCAATCCATGTTAGAGCCTAGTTAGAAAGACTAGTAAAGACACAAGTGTTTAAAAAAGTGGGTGCTGTTAGTAGAGCACGGTGGGAGTAGAACATAGGATGGGAATAGGGAATGATTTGGGTTCATGTTGAAGTCATTCACATACATTGTGTGGTGGAAACTCTGGAGACTCAAGAGAGAAGACTCATTGCTGATGAGAGAGCTTAAAATCTAGTCAGGTATGCCCGGTAGGTATTTATAGATAGTAATGTGAGGAACAGAGGACGTGAGGTGTTTAGATGGGCCCCGGAGCTGGGCTTGCTAATAAGATTTCAGCTGGCAGTTCCTTGAGCATTTCACTACTTGCAGCAAATGAAATGCCTTGCTTGGGTGTTGGGAATTCATTAATCCTTAATGCAGAACCTTGGGAGGTTTTTCAACAGAGGAGGGATGTGAAAGCTGTGCTGTAGACAGGTTCCCACGAGAGGAATGCCGTAGGCAAGGATGTGCAGAAGACTGTATACCTGGTTTGACTGCCATATCCACCATGTACAGCGGTGATAAGTTTGGTGCCTGGGCCAGCATCAGTGTTGCCAGTAAGAATTGATGAGAAATAAACATTTTCCATTTCCAACCCAGACTCCCTGAATTGAGGAGTGGGGGGAATACAGCCCAGCAACCTGTCTTCATAAGCCCTCCAGGTGAATTTTGCACACACTGAAGTTTGAGTGGTTCATTTTGACCTTGAGATGATTCTATAATGTGCAGCCAAGTTTGGAAAGCACTTGATTAGAAGGAACATGATGTGTTTCCCTAAGGAGTTCCCTAAGTGGTGTGTGATGGGAGTGGAAGAAGTTTTCTGTCTCTTGGGTCAAGCTCTGGTCACACTTACTCACGTTAAAGGAACACTGAAAGTGGTCGAGTGCAGGCTGAGTTCTGTTTTGAAGGGGGTGGGGTTGCGTGGGCATGTCTGGTGATGACACATGGTGCTCTGTCTGTTGTGCGCCCAAAGGGCCTGCTATGGCGTGCTGCGGTTCATCATGGAGAGTGGGGCCAAAGGCTGCGAGGTCGTGGTGTCTGGGAAACTTCGAGGACAGAGGGCTAAATCCATGAAGTTTGTGGATGGCCTCATGATCCACAGTGGGGACCCTGTTAACTACTATGTTGACACTGCCGTGCGCCATGTGCTGCTCAGACAGGGTGAGTAGCCAGGAGTGCTTGGTGCAGTGGGCCTAAATGGGGAGACATGGCTTTACATATGCTCTCCAGAGCTTAGGAACTCTGGGATGTAGTGGGACACTTCTGTTCTCTCTGGGTTCACTGTTTGCTTCATTGAAGAGAGTTGGCTTGTCCTCGTCTCAGCCACTGCTGTGCCCTTCCGTGATGACACGATGACAGTCAGAAAAGGCACGTTCTGCTCTCGTCCTTGTCGGTGCCACGTTCTGTGGTGCTGTGCATGGGTTCCTTTTGCAGTGTCCTGTTCATTGATTGATTGGAGGCATTTGTCTGAGAAGGGGCCAGACACAGGATGCTTGAGTAACCTGTTCTTTTCTTCCTTCTGCTCTGTTCTGTTGTGTGGTGGGGGGCAGTGGAACTATAGGCAGGTCTTAACTGTGGCATCTTCCAGGTGTGCTGGGCATCAAGGTAAAGATCATGCTGCCTTGGGACCCAACTGGTAAGATTGGCCCTAAGAAGCCTCTGCCTGATCACGTGAGCATTGTGGAACCCAAAGATGAAATACTGCCCACCACCCCCATCTCTGAACAGAAGGGTGGGAAGCCAGAGCCGCCTGCCATGCCCCAGCCGGTACCCACAGCATAACAGGTATGTCTGTAAGGCGTCTTGGGGCATATGGAACAGTATCCACCTAGTGAATAAAAAGTAGATTACACTTGCTTTACATGAGAGGGCTCAGATTGGAGCCAGGGACTCATTAGCCCTGGTATTCTTTTGGAAGAGTGTTTGCACTGTCTTCTTTAGTTCAGAAGTTTCAGGTTGCTTATTAGTAATTAGCTGTTCTTCCCGCAATTCGTTAAAACGATGACAGGCCTCACCTGTGCCTAGTGCCCGTCTTGGTGTTTGTTCCTAGATATTCTGTCTGTATGAATTTCCCTGCAAACCCGATACTCAGGTGAATTTTCTATTCTTACTGTACTTTGTTTGCTTTTAGGTCTCCTTGGCTGCTGGATCTGGAATCTGAATGTTGCTCTTCAAAGACCTTTAATAAAATCTTTTTAAAAGACATGTGGCCTGTTAGACTCTGCATCTAGGATTCAGGCTGAGGGTCATGTCCCCCCATGGGAGCATTCCTTGATCTATTCTTAGGACTGCCTGCTTCAGTGTTTCTGTGCTTTCCTTAAAAATCCTGTTGGTTTCAGTGTGAGGAGAGGGGCAGAATGAGAGAACCCAAGCGGAAGTAACCAAAGTAGCCCTGTCCTTGAGGGGACTAAATCTGGTGATGGGGAAGGCTGATTATTAACAGGACAGCACCTTCATTACCTCAACTTGAAATTCGGGGTTAAGGGAAAGCGAATGCTGAAGAGCGTGATGTTCAGAAGTAGGTTCACCTAAGCATTATAGAGCTGTGATCAAAATCTACATCTCTGTGTCCTTGTTCTCTTAACCATTATCCTCTAGTAAAGTATAAAGGGTACTTAACTACCATTCAGTCTGATGACTTAAAGAGTTTTATACTGATACGTGGAGAAGGCAATGGCACCCCACTCCAATACTCTTTCCTGGAAAGTCCCATGATGGAGGAGCCTGGTAGGCTGTAGTCCATGGGGTTGCTAACAGTCAGACATGACTGAGCGACTACACTTTCATGCATTGGAGAAGGAAATGACAACCCACTCCAGTGTTCTTGCCTGGAGAACACCAGGGATGGGGGAGCCTGGTGGGCTGCTGTATATGGTATCGCACAGAGTCGGACACGACTGAATGCGACTTAGCAGCAGCAGCAGCATACTATTATGTATTTATGAGAAACTGGATTGTCTTTTAATCAGGTGAGACTAGTGAGGGACAGGCTGGCATGAAAATCCTACAAGACTAAAGGTAGTGAATTATGTTGAGAGCATACTGACATCTGTGTGGTCCCCTTTTTAATAGAGCATTGGATGTTTCTACTGGCTATAGACAGTGATACCTTAGTTGTTTTTGTCAGTGTTAGTGGAATTGAAACCATGCCTCAGTGGTAAAAGTACTCCCCTCTAGAATTCTCCAACCACTGGAATAGCTATTGTGTTAATCACCGTTTACTGTGTTCCATGGAATGGGCTCGTGTATGTATATTTCATCTTGTGGCTAGGAGCTAGAGCCTGAATACCAAAACGTTCTTGTTACTCTGGGGTGGCATATTTCCAAGAGTGAGTCCTTTCTCGAGCTGAAGAAAGTTCTGTAAAGGGCCAAGAGAGGTGGTTGCTGAAAATTGTAGTGTTGGAACTGAGCTAAGCTGAGGTGTCGGAAAAGACTTAAGAGTCCCTTCGACTGCAAGGAGATCAAAGCAGTCAATTCTAAAATCATTCCTGAATATTCATTGGAAGAATTGATCATAAAGTTCTAATGCTTTGGCCACCTGATGCTGGGAAAGATTGAAGGCAGGGGAGGACAGGATGAGATGGTTGAATGGCATCACCGAGTTGATGGATGAGTTTGAGTAAGCTCTGGAAGTTGATGACGGGGTGGGGAGGCGTGTGGCAGTCCCTGGGGTCACAAAAGAGTCAGACGTGACTGAACACAGTCAACGTTTTCTGTCGCAGAAGGTAGTTTTTTCTATTTTCTCCCTCAGAAACAAGATTTTTACATTTTATGAAATGTTTATTTCTTCTTTAACAAAAGTACAGTAGTACCTCCACATGCACATCCCTTATTTGCAGCGGATACACTTCAGGCCCTCCAGGGGTACCTGATACAGCAGATGTGAAACTATACTATGTCTAATGGATGGGTAATTACACAGCATAGATACATTTTAGACTTTTGAATCCAAGACTTCCTTGGTGGTATAGTGGGTAACAATCCACCTGCCAATTAGGGGACATGGGTTTGATCCCTTGTCCAGGAAGTTTTACGTGCTGCAGAACAGTGAAACCCATGCACCACAACCACTGATGCCCACATGCCTGGAACCTGTGCTCAACAAGAGAAGCCACTGCGGTGCGCTGCAACTAGAGAAGGCTGAGTGCAGCGACAAAGGCCCAGGGCAACCATCAGTAAAAAAAGAATCCAGTGAGTCCATACAGTGATTGTGTAATATCAAGTTTCATTCTGTTGTGTATGAAGTAAATGTTTTCCTAGTTCCTTTGAAGCCCACTAAGAATTCCAGTTACGTAGCTTACTGAAAGGTAACAATTCACATTCGGTGGGCAATCTGGGGCCCAGAGAGCCAGGGGACCCTGTATGTATGGTCTAACCAGTCCTAGGACATGAGGACACAGGGCTGTAGCTGTCACCTTTTGCTTGTGTTCCTGTGAGCCTCTCCAGGGATAAGCACCATATCTCCCTTCGTCAAGTTCCAAGTCCAGAAGATCAGGGACAATACCCTATCTGGGGTGGAGGGGTGTTAGGTCTGCCCAGGCCTGACACCCTCCTCAACAGCAGGAAAGGGTATTGGCACTTGGCATAAGCAAGCACTGGGACAGATGGCCATCATGGGGGAAACTGGGCAGTCTGCCTGGCTACACAGGATTGTTTAGCCTGGGGAAGACCCCCACGTCTCGGGGAAAGCTTGCCCTGCCTTTTACCTGGGTAGGCGATAGAGCACCTTCTTTGCCTTGACCTGGTGTTTCCCACTGGGTGGGAGCAGGCAGGCTCTGAAGCTGGACCTCTATCCCACTGCCCTCCCCTTTTGCCATTATCAGCATATCCAGATGGTCACAGGGTCCCTAATCTGGGATAATCGGAGGGTAGGAGCTCAGCTGGGGCCCAGGCCTTTGTGCTGGGTGTGATGGGCCAGCCCCAGCTGGAGAGATCGCGTAGACAGGGCCCTGGGGCTTTGGAAGATGGAGAACAGCACGGGGCTGCCCGGTACTGAAGGGGATAGAGGAGCAGATGATCGCTCTTCAAAAGGCAATCTGAGTGCAAATAAGGGGAGTCCCAGATGGGGCCTGCCAGCTCTGCTGGGCCTTGCCTCAGAATCTGTGGCGTCCATCCTTTGTTCCCTCTTTATCCTCCACCGGTCTCACCCCTCCCGACCCGACAGTTTTATGTTGCTGCCCCAGGGCCCCAGCCAACCCAGCTGTTTATAATGGCATCAAGAGCTTGTGACCCCTGTTTATGCTGGGGCTGTGGCGTGTCCGATGCAGAACTGGACTCATTGGTGTTTCAGAGGCCTGTGGCACTGGTGCCCACTACCCTGGGCTTCCAGTTTGCTGTGAGCCTGGACCCCAAGTCTGCTCAAGGTTCTGCAACTGTCTGTTTTGTTTCAGCTTCTTTCATGAATGGAGGAGCCCCACCTTGGCCCAGGCTTATAGCAGTGAGCCTGTGTTTGGAATCTATTTTTAACACCTTTATCCCAGAGTCTGAATCTAAAAGCTTGAGCTTCTGCCTTATGTTTTACAGTTCTGTTTCTGGTCCTCAAACATGTTTGCTTACTGATGAGCTTATGCCTCTTTTTAGTTGTCTGATTTTTAATTTTATCTATCACTGAAAGTGTTCGTTGCTCAGTCATGTCTGACCCTTTTTGACCCCATGGATTGTAGCCTGCCAGGCTCCTTTGTCCATGGAATTCTCCAGGCAAGAATACTGGAATGGGCTGCCGTTTCCTTCTCCAGGGAATCATCCTAACCCAGGGATCAAACCCCGGGTCTCCTACATTGCAGGTAGATTATTTATCATCTGAGCCAGCAGGCCAAGTGGTTAAATTGGAGAGGATGGTTTAGAAAGGGAGAAGCATTCTGACCAGAAGTTCCTCTTAGATTCTGAAGCTTCATGAAATCTGTGAGCTATATATTCTGCCTTCTACTAAGTATGTAGCCTTGGGAGAGTCTTCTTATCTTACAGATATTAGTAACTAGCTGACTAAAAGTTGTGTTGTTTTTTTTTTTAACTGTTGATAATCTGAAATATGGGCTTCCCAGTTCGCTCTAGTAGTAAAGAACCCACATCTCTTATGCAAGAGACATAAGAGATGCAGGTTCGATCCCTAGGTCTGGAAGATCCCCTGGAGGAGGGCATGGCAACCTACTCCAGTATTCTTGTCTGGAGAATCCCACTGACAGAGGAGCCTGGTGGGCTACAGTCCATAGGGTCACAAAGGGTCAGACACAATAGAAGTGACTTAGCACAGCACAATCTGAAACAAGAATAGTGACTATTCCTGGGAGGAACGTGGGAAGGGATGGATTGGGAAATAGGGGGACCTACAAAAGCATTTGTAATGATCTATTAAGTTAGGTTGTGGGAACACAGGTATTTATTTTTTTATAATTCTTAAACTGTACAAAATATATTTCCTTTCATGCATGAAATATTTCATGATTCTTTAAAATGTCCATACTGTTATTACGAAGGTAAATGAAGTAACATGAAGTACTGAAGTGCTTTGTAAAGAGTCATAGCAGGGAGCAGATATTGGGCATTACTTCTCCAGGCAAAGGAGGCTTGAGCTGGAACACAGACTCGACCTTTGAAAAAGGTTTTATTTCTACAAGAAAAGGGGCAGTAAAGATGCTGTTTACATGGAGGTGTCATAAGGGGAGCAGTGGTGAGCCTGAGTTCTCCCTCCCCTCCCACCTCCTGCCTCAAGTATGAGTCACTTGCCCAGACTCTGGATGATGGTGACGCAGCCATGGGAGCTCGTGCAGCGCTGCAGGGACGGCTGGGCCTCCACCTGCCCACTGCTGGGGTCAAAGGTGAAGACCCTGTCGGTGCTTTCCCCATGATCATCCCGCCCGCCGAGGATGTGGACTTTCCCATCACACACAGTCACGCCACAGCTCTCCTGGGTGGACAGACAAAATGACAATTAGCTATGTGGTCTGGCCAGGGGCTCCCTCTGTCCCTAGCTGGCTAGGCCAAACAACAAAACCTTGACCCACAGAGTATGAGCAGACAGTCTGGATGGTAGAGACGTAGGAATTGGGCGGACCTGACTTCAAGCTCTGGCCTGACCTTTACTAAATGAATGACCTTAGACAAGTCATTTCACGTCTCTGGGCCTCAGTTTCCTCACCTGCAAGTAAGAAGAATAACAGTACTTCTTCATAACATTCCTTTAACTTAATGAGAAAGCACATAAAGCATTTTACATAGTGCCTGTGGAGCATCCAGGGCCCAGCACCTCCCTTCTCTAATACCAATGAGGCAAGAGAACTTAGCAAGGCCCCTCTCTGCCTCCTTCCTCCTCCCACAAGAAACTACCAGGTAGTGGCCTACAGAGCAGGAGAGACTGCAGGGTCACTGAGACCAAGCTCCCCATCCAAAGCTACAGCACTTCGGGGCTGAGATTCCAAGTTCTGCTTCATGTGGCCTTCCTGGTGGCCTCAACCTTTCTAAGGCCAATCTCCTTACTTTGAAGCCCAAGGCTGATTATCATTGTAAGACGAAACTAGAGAACATGTAAAACCACCTAACATGGAGTCAGACTCACTACCTCTGAGATTCAGATCCTTAGAAGTGAGTCTACCCTCCTCAATGGAACCAGTGCCAGGGCTGTAGCCAGGAGCCTTCACTCACCACAGGGCTGGGGAGGACCGCTGCCTCCCCCCAGACATCTGTGCCAGGGTCGTAGGTGAAGATTTTGCTCATAAGGCCACCAACCACATAGATGGTGTTCTCCAGGGAGACCGCATCAAGGCACCGCTGTGAGAAGGGAGCCGGTGACCGCAGGCTCCACTGGTCCTCCTTGGAATCAAAGCACTGCACCTGAGGGGCAGGAGTGGCCGTGGTGAGGCCTCAGCCCCTACCTGCCCCGCTGCCCACACCTCACTTCTCTCTGCTGGGGGCGTTCATTCAGCACATTTGGCTACGTCCACCAGTTCTGAGCTTGGGTCCCTCCCCTCAAGTGTGCTCTGCCTGGTTCCACATTCTAGCCCCTCTCCCTGGACTCCTGTTGTCAAAAGTTTTCTAATCTTTCAAGGTCCAGGAAGAGGTCTGTGTCCCAGGAGGTAGAAGTACTGTCTGCATTAGCGCTGTAGAGGGTTCTCGGAGCAGGTCCCCTGTGGAGATGCATTCCCGGCTGCACAAACTGTCAACCCTTTTCTCCTTTCTGGTGTGCCGAGGTCATGACAAGGTTCCAGCTGGGGTGTCTTGCTGCCCCCATTCCTATAGCTGTCTATAGGCCTCCTAGGCCCACAGGTGTTTATGCCCTCCACAGTTTCTGAATGTTCGAATTGCTGCACAAGAAGGTGCTAAAGGGCATTCCCCTAGGCAGCCCAGGAAGCACACCGGGAAGGTGTGTGGGAGTGGAACTGAAATAAGGTGAGAGTCCTAGTTTTGGAAAATTAGATGTTAGGGCCACATTCCTGTGAGGCCATCAGGGCAGGGAGGAAGCTGCCACAATGCTTTGTTCACAAAGCTTAAATGTACAAAATTTGTACATTTTTTTGATAGATGGAGAATTTTGATAGACTATGATTCAGCCACCCAGTAGACTATTACACAGACATTGAAATGATGGCTGTGAAGAGTTTCTAAGCATGTAGGAAGTACTTACACTTTGAAGAAGAAAAAGCAGGATAGAAAATTTTACTAGTGGAACGTAAAATTGAAACGAAAAGCAAAAGTTAATTCAGAGGAAGCCTGGAAGGCAATGTACCAAATATTAATAGCAGTAGTTATCCTTACCTGATGAGATTATGGTTTCTATTTCCCTTTTCTAAATTGGCAATAATAAGTGTATTATATTTTCGAATGGAGGAAGACCATTTTAACTACCATTGCCCTCACTTAATTTTTTAAATCTTTGAAACCCATATGGCACCAGGCCAAACCTTCAGGTCCAGACCTACTGTGCGACCTTGGAGTCCTTTTTCTGAATTCATTTCCTAGCCTGAAATATGGGGAGGATGACTCGGTGCTGTTGATGAAATCAAGAAAATGGACAAGGACATGAAAGAGGTAGCTCTGCTCCTGGCACATAGCAGGCCTCCCCCGCCCTCTGCTGGCCCACCTTGTTGGTGCTGACGCCATCCTGCCCAGCGCCCCCGATCACGTAGAGCCGGCCGGCGCAGGGGGCCACAGCGGCTGAGCTTACTGCCTCCGGGAGCGGGGCCGCGGACCCCAGGTGTTGGAGAAGGGATCATAGCGTTCGACGCTGCGTAGTCGGCAAAGGCCATCGAAGCCACCCACTACGAACAGCTGTGGATGAGGAGGTCACCTTGAGTCAGGGCTGGGTGTGGAGAAACTGTCCCACCCAGGGAGCATCCTAGCTCCTGGCTCCACCTCTGCCCTGCCCATTATCGATTCTCAGATTTTCCTCTATTAATGGGGACTGGTTTCTAAGATGGTACTGAATGTGGATAAGATCTGCAAAATTACTGGCACCAAGTTAATGCTGATGGACAGCTATAAAAATTACTATAGACTATAAAAATAGCTAATAATTTCATATAGGTTTACCACCTAACTTAACTGACCCATTTTATTTGCATTTCTGAACTTGAGGTGTAACTTACAAAGATAATTGGCAGGTTATTTTTTGTTTTTTGTTTTTTTTTTGGTTGGTCTTAAGTGGCAGAGTCAAGATTCAAAACTAGGTTCTTTGAGCCCAGAGCCTACACCCTTGACCTCCTGACTACCAGACTGTACTGTCATTGCTATTTTTATTAGCATTACCATTATTAAGCAACTTGGAGCAAGTTCCTTCTCTTTTATGTGCCCTAGATTCCTTCTTAAAAAGAGAGGATCCAGGAGGGCCCTCCCCCAGAAGGCTGCAGATCTCTGCCTTGGGCCCAGGGCAGCAGTGGCGAGGCGCCCCTACCTGCCCCTGCACCACCGCCATCTTGTGTCTCCACCTGCCCCTGTGCAGCGAGGCCACCTTGATCCAGGTGTGCAGATGGGAGCTGAACATCCACACGTCACGGCTGTTGATGTGGCCTCCTAGGGGGAGAGAAGCAGCTGTTGTCCCCAGGCCCTCTTGCTATCCCCTGTCCCCAGGGCACTCCAGGAGAGCAGGGGCTGTGTTTTATTCTCTGAATCTCTAGGACCCAAATCTCAGGGAGGGAACAGTCCATTGGTATCAAATCGATCTTTGCCATTGTGCCATGACAACAGGGAAATTGTTGACTCCCTATAAAATTGTTTGTCATGGGAATTAACTAATATAAGCTGCTTAGCATAATACACAGCACATGGTAGGCTAGATAAAGAGAAGGGGTTAATATTAATCTGAAGTAAACACTGCTGAGTAAAGGGTGGAGTCACACCAGTGATTAGCTCTGCAGTACCTCTACAGCATGGTGGTTTAGTCACTAAGTCGTGTCGTAAGGGATCATAGCGTTCGACGCTGCGTAGTCGGCAAAGGCCATCGAAGCCACCCACTACGAACAGCTGTGGATGAGGAGGTCACCTTGAGTCAGGGCTGGGTGTGGAGAAACTGTCCCACCCAGGGAGCATCCTAGCTCCTGGCTCCACCTCTGCCCTGCCCATTATCGATTCTCAGATTTTCCTCTATTAATGGGGACTGGTTTCTAAGATGGTACTGAATGTGGATAAGATCTGCAAAATTACTGGCACCAAGTTAATGCTGATGGACAGCTATAAAAATTACTATAGACTATAAAAATAGCTAATAATTTCATATAGGTTTACCACCTAACTTAACTGACCCATTTTATTTGCATTTCTGAACTTGAGGTGTAACTTACAAAGATAATTGGCAGGTTATTTTTTGTTTTTTGTTTTTTTTTTGGTTGGTCTTAAGTGGCAGAGTCAAGATTCAAAACTAGGTTCTTTGAGCCCAGAGCCTACACCCTTGACCTCCTGACTACCAGACTGTACTGTCATTGCTATTTTTATTAGCATTACCATTATTAAGCAACTTGGAGCAAGTTCCTTCTCTTTTATGTGCCCTAGATTCCTTCTTAAAAAGAGAGGATCCAGGAGGGCCCTCCCCCAGAAGGCTGCAGATCTCTGCCTTGGGCCCAGGGCAGCAGTGGCGAGGCGCCCCTACCTGCCCCTGCACCACCGCCATCTTGTGTCTCCACCTGCCCCTGTGCAGCGAGGCCACCTTGATCCAGGTGTGCAGATGGGAGCTGAACATCCACACGTCACGGCTGTTGATGTGGCCTCCTAGGGGGAGAGAAGCAGCTGTTGTCCCCAGGCCCTCTTGCTATCCCCTGTCCCCAGGGCACTCCAGGAGAGCAGGGGCTGTGTTTTATTCTCTGAATCTCTAGGACCCAAATCTCAGGGAGGGAACAGTCCATTGGTATCAAATCGATCTTTGCCATTGTGCCATGACAACAGGGAAATTGTTGACTCCCTATAAAATTGTGTTGTCATGGGAATTAACTAATATAAGCTGCTTAGCATAATACACAGCACATGGTAGGCTAGATAAAGAGAAGGGGTTAATATTAATCTGAAGTAAACACTGCTGAGTAAAGGGTGGAGTCACACCAGTGATTAGCTCTGCAGTACCTCTACAGCATGGTGGTTTAGTCACTAAGTCGTGTCGGACTCTTGCGGCCCCAAGGACTGTAGCCCACCAGGCTCCTCTGTCCATGGGATTTTCCAGGCAAGAATACTGGAGTGGATTGCCATTTCCTTCTCCAGAGGATCTTCCCGACCCAGGGATCGAACCCAGGTCTCCTGCATTTCAGGCAGGTTCTTTACCAAATGAGCTATGAGGGAAGCCCACCTCTACAGTATACCTCTACAGTATCAACAGCAGTAGGTTATCAAAAGGATCTGGTTGGAGGAAAAACAGAGGGCGTGAAATGATGAGCCAATCCTGTGGGACTCCATTTATGCCTCCGCCCTCACCAGAAACATAGATGTCATTGCGGAGAGTACACGTTGCAAATTCTGAGCGAGCATAGCCGGGCAAGCTGGGCAGCGGGGTCCAGCGCCGGCTGTCTGGATGGTAGGCGTCGGTGAAGGGCAGCTTCAGGAGCCCCTTTCGGTCACAACCACCGATGACCACGATCATTTCAGCTAGGTCCATGAATCTGGCAGGGGGACAAACCCAAAGCTGGTTAAGCTACACCCAAGTTTCAGCCTTTTCACCCTCCCCTCAACTGCACTATGTGGTCCTGCCCCCTCTCTGCTCCCCATCCTCCCCATGTTGGACTCTACCACTTTCAACCTCCCCTCTGGCTATTGAGGGGAAGAGGATCATTACTCCGGACCCCATTTTGCTGATCTCTAAGGTACAGGAAAAGAATGCTTACAAAGCCCTCACCCTTAGAAAAGTTATCTTGTTTAATCGACTTTGGCTTTCCAAAGGTTATATAGCTGAAAGTAACAGAGATGGAATTCAAGCCCGTTCTCTTGACCTCCATTGGGGAGTAATTGTGCCGTGTTCCTCCTCCTATAACATACCATCTCCTAAACCCATCCCGTAATCACGAAATCCACTGAACCAAGGTACACACCCTTTTAGCAGAGCATTCTCCCCTCCCACTGACCCCTCAGACTTCTGACTCCACCAGAATTATTAAACCCTTTAGCCAATTCCTGCCTAATTCCTTTGACAAATACTGAACATCTTGTACTCTTGTTCCAGGCCCTGAGCTTACTGTTGGAGATACACTGATGAGTAAGACGGACTGTCCCTTATTCCTGCGAGAGCGACAGACCATCCTGACTACTCCACCCAAAGTCTTTGGTCTGATGTTCCAGGGGTGGGAGTATGCCTCTTTCATTTTTCTCCAGCCTATTTTAAGCCCTTACTAGACCACGCTCCCTGAGGTTAAAGGGTGTCTTCAAATCACTCCGGACACGACATGGGACAGTTTGTACATAAGAATTTTTCAAGGACCCAGAATCAAGCCTATGAAATGCCTGTTGAATGTATGATTGAATCTCATTCAAGAGGCATGATCAAGTGATAGGATTAAAGGACGGTGGAGGACTGTGGAGCGGCTGAAGAATGCCTGAGTAAGGCAGGGCCCGGGGCAAGGGGCGAGAGGCATACCTCCGCGGCCGGGCTCGAAGTGCGCCAGACTCGCGGCCCAGGATGAAACAGGCGCGGGCCTCTAGCAGCAGCGGGCGGCACTCGCTGCAGGCCTGCAGCAACTCGTCGGCCTCCACCTTCTCCAGGAAGTAGGCGGGCGCCAAAAGGGGCAGTCGCACGTGCTCCAGCAGGCGCCGCAGCTGGCCGCGGCGGGCCGGCGCGTCATGGCGCACCCAGCGCATGGCCGCCTCGAACACGGCCTCCTCGTGCGCCACGCCCAGCCCCGGGTCTGCCAGCAGCGCTGCCACCTCGTCAGGCGTCAGCTCCAAGAAGTCAGCGTGGCGCGCCACTTCGGCAAACGCCTGGCGCAGCACGCGGCCGCAGCGCTCAGCCAGAGAGGCGAGGGAGAAGGCGGCGGCCACGCGGCGCAGGGCCAGGCTGTTAGTGGCGCGCAGGCGACCCTCGAGGAAGCGCGCGCAGGCCTCACGCAGGCCCGCCACGCCCAGCCGCTCAGCCAGCGCCAGCACCGCGGCCGCCTCGTCCTCGGCGTGCAACCGCACACCCGCGCAGTACACGTAGTCGAGCACTACGGCCAGGGCCGTCGCCACCGCTGTCCCGGCGGGGCCTGGCGCCTCGGGCACCACGGGCACCACGGCCAGACCACGCTCTGGCCGCCCGGCCGCGAACAAGCTGCGGAAGTAGGCACTGCCCGCGCTAAGCGCCGCGCGGTGGCACGGGAAGTCGCGGCCACCGGCTCGCAGCACCACGTCGGTGAGGATGCCGCTCCGCCGGTACGCGTTCAGGGTCTGCAGGACACGCTGTGCGTGGCAGGACCCCGCGCATGGCGCCTCGGAGCCCCACTCCGACTCCTCCAACACCGGGCCCTTCAGCATCCTGCCGGGCAAAAAACACAGAGAGTGTCGGCAAATCCACCTGGCTGGGGCCCTGCTAGAGGACAAGAGGCCCCTCTTCCATCATTCCTTTAGTTCACTAGTTTACTCAGGCAGGCGCACACGATCTTAACATGTGTGCCCGCCCCCATTCACCCAACCGCACTCCCTTCCCTCTACCCATCGAGATTACAAATGGCCTCAAAGAGCTAGTCCCTGCCTACCCAACGGGCTAGACCCGTAATTGTACCATCTCCTCCCGACTTACCCACTTCAACCATATTGCCCTTTCTGTGCTTCTGTCTCGCTAAGCTTTTCCCTATCAGTCTCAGCAGGAAACAGATGGCACGCTTTTAACTGGGGTAATTTAAGAAGACTCTAATAAAGGAAGGATTTACAAAACATAGACAGTGCTTTGGGACTCCTACAAAGGATGAAGCAATGCCACGTGGCTACCAACAGCCAGGAGACTTTACCTCTTCACAGTCTAAAGGCAGAGGGCTGGGAGGTTATTGGAAACTATACGAAATACCTGTGTGAGAGCCCTCTGACAAGAGCTGCAGCCTTTGGTCAAGGAATTCTGATGACCTCACAAAGATCCAGTATGTTTGGGGGAAGTAGGCGCTAACCTCCTCTCCTCATCCCATCTGCTTGCCTAGGGATCTCTGTAGATGCTCCCCATTAACCACACCCTGATTATTCTAGTTAATATCTGTCCCTCCCCCAAGAGTACAGGATCTGGCCCATAGTAGGTGCTCAGTTAGGCCTGCTCAAGGGCGAGTGAATATATTGAGCTGGTGTTTATTGAGAGCTCTTTTCTGTGAAAGGCAGTGAGCAAGATTGTCCCTCCCCTCCTGGAGCTTCCATTAAGGTGGGATCCCCTGAGGAAATACAGAGCATTAAGGGAGCTAAGGAGGGGCACTGCACCCAGTTGAAGGGAAGTCAGGGAAGGCATCCTTGAGAAGAGACAGAAGAATAGATAGAATTGGCCAGGTGAAGGAAAAGGAGTGCGAGGGAGGAAGTCTCCAGCTGAGAGAACAGCCTGTGCAAAGACCCAGAGGGAAAGAAGGCATGAGGTAAGAGCCCAGCCTGGGAGGGAAGTTGACCCTCTTTCTAGTAAGTTCTCTGTTCTCTAGGAAGCCCCGTGGCGGGTGGTGGGAACACTGGCTCTAAGGACTAATCCAGGTGCCGATCCTGCCTCTGCCCCTGACTCGCTTGCTGTGCAACCTGTGCAACACCTCCCCTTTAGTTTCCTCATCTGAAACCAGCTCATAAATGCCTCCCTTGTGCAGTGGTTGTGACCTGGTGACTGTTAAATGGAATGTATGAGAAGTGCTAGGTTTATGGTACCAACTGAACAAATATTTCCTTATATACTTTTACCCGGGAGGAAGGGAGCACGTCACACATGTTAGTTGCTTTTATGTACACGATTTCTTTTGATCCTCAAAAACCTGAAGTTTCTTTAGACTTTTCCTTTTCTAAGTTTGTCATGAGGAAACAGTCACATAGATGGAACCTGCCCTTCAGAGGTTGCTGTGAGGGTCAAAGGAGGGGTGTCTGTGAAAGCATTCTATAGCCTGAAGGGCTGTAACGAATTGCTTATGATTTGGCCATTATGAACATGCAGCCTCTGCTTGCATATGTCCGGGGACAGGGGGCTCACTCCTTTATGTGGCCACTTACTCTAGGGGAGCAGATGACTGCTCTCCGCTCCTTGCCCCTCCCTCCATTCTCCTGATCCCACCTGCCGTGCCTCCTCTGAGCCTGCTTTGCCCTGGGAGTCAGATCTTGCTTAGTAGTCAGTCTGGCTTTCACTGTGTATGCCTGGGCCATCCTTGCTAGTGGATCCCCTGTCTTAGCATCAAGGGAAAGGAGCTCCCTGGTGGGCAGGGTCCCAGCAAGTTAACTACTTTGCCCAAGCAGAGGGGCTGATCCCTGAACGCGCCTGGCTCTAGACTCTGCATGCCCCGTGGCTCAGCCACACTTGCCAAAGTGGGAGCATGTCTCAGGAGCAGCCCGGGACACTGGCAGGAGCTGGGAGGGGTCATGGGAGCGCTGCCCTCATTCTGTTCTCCACTGGTTGAGAAGGCAGCCACACTCTGAGCTGAGATGCAAGAAGGCAGATCTCATTAGCGTCAGGAGGGACTTCTCTCCGCAGAGATGTCCTGGCACAAGGGGAGAGGGAAGGAGTCCCCTTGGGGGAAGTGCAGCAATGTTTTTTCCTTCATTCTCCTACTGGAGAATGGCAGCACTGGCACTTAGAACACACTGACACATCAGACTGAGTTTCCGCCCTAGAGATTTTCCATCTGAGGGCTGAAGAACACCCCACTGGAACATGAAAGGTAGGGTTCCCTGGGCAGGGCTTGATTCAGTTTTCTCTCATCCCAGCTGAGTCTAGACACCTCACACTGAGGGTCCTGATACAGACTGAGGTACCCAGGCCCTAGAAGTTGACATGTCACCCTCTTTTTCATACTCACACCCACACCTACACACACACACTCAGACTTGTAGACACCACCCAGCCAGGGCAGCGCTGCTGCCTAGGTCCCAGTTGTACCTGGCACTTACCTGGCCATGACCTCTCCTGGGCACTCTGTGGCTGCTGCTCCTGCACTGACCACTCCTGTTTGTCCTGCTGCCTGCACCCCTGGCAGCCTGGGTGCAGTGTCCCCGCCACTCTGCCTGGACTCCCGCTCAGGCTCAGCTGCAGGAGGACAAAGGGGATGGACGCTGGTCGG